>JAXQQM020064365.1:0-231239 GCA_034641835.2 Pinus albicaulis
AGATATGTTGTAATGTCTGTTATATTATGCTATCTAAATATTTTGACTCAATCAAGTTATGTAAAATTTAAAATAAAATAGAATTATTAATTAAAACATTTTGACTCAATGAAATTATATAAAAATAAAATAAAATAAAAATCAATAATTATAATTATTAAACTTGCCTCGATCCTTCTTAACTCTAAAACTATCAAGCTTCATGAGGGATCAAATCCCCTGAGGTGAAAACCTTTCCTCCAGTTTTGCACTCAAAAAATAGGGTTGCACCTAGAGATATTTGATCTCTCTTGGTTCTTCATAAATGAGGGATTAAGATGGATCTAGTCTAGTGATATTTGAAATTATTATTTTTTTTTTCAATTGAAAAAAAAGTAAAATTTTCCTAATATATTTTACTTGTAATTATTTTTATCAGATTTCTCTTTATTAATCATTTTTTATATATCATAACAATTAAAAAAAATGACTATTAAAGAAATTTCTCCATATCATGAGAGTTCAAAAAATTAAATGAAAGGGGTCTACTCAATTCCTTGTCCCTATTGGATTCCCTACATTTGGTACATTGGTAGCTCCATTAACGAAATAATCCAAGAACATGCAACAAACATTAAGTAGAATCATTCATGTTCCCCAGCTTTCGCTGAACATGCAGAGAAATCTAAGCATCGTGACAGCATTGAAGATTCCAGGGTCATCGCCAGGTCTGATCATTTCCATCATATGAAGCTAAGAGAGACCATTGAGATTAAGAAGCATGCAATCAATCTCAACATGGACTATGGTTATAAATTAAGTAGGAGCTAGATTCTTGCCCTCTCTTCCTGATTGCCTTTATTTATTTATTTATTTATTTATTTTCTCTCTCCAATCATTTTTTACTTTCTTAATTCAATATTTTTCGATAGTTTAATATTTAATATTATTAAATATTAATTTAATTATATATATATATATATATATATATATTATTTCATTTCTAAAAAAATAATTCCTAACAGCGAAATCTTACTTTATCATTAAATTTTAATTTATTCCTTTTACTTAATATTAATCTAAGTGTTATCACCAAAAAATGACCACCATTCCTAACTAGGTGGATCAAAATACATCACGTGATTTAAATTTTACTATAGTAAAATCACTTTCATTATAAGAAATAATTTAATATACCACTTTTATTAAGTTGTTTTCGATTAAAACCCATGAGAATACTTAAATAAAGAATTATTTATTTAATTTTCTCTAGGTATAATTATTAAATAATTGTTCGATAATTATTCCTTGTCACATTTGACTAAATCACCTAGGAATAATTAAATAAACCATAATTTATTTATTTTTCCTTAACATCATCCTTGGAATAATTGTTAAATCATTATTTGATAATTATTTCATTTCAAAAATTCTTTATTATTCACGAAATAATTAATAAATCATTTTATTTTTTAATTATTTCTAAATAATGGTATTTAAGCATTTTTATATCTTTTCTCTCTCCAAAAATATAATAAAGTATTCGAAGTGGTTAGGTCTATATTTTGGCCAATAATATTTTATTATTCTCGATTTTCGAGATAAACCCAATACTTTGGTATAAATAAGAGGGTTTTTCATTCATTTCTCACCATGATCATTATCATCGCGTCATTATTGTCACATTCCATTCGAGCTGCGATTTTTTATTTCTACCTTGTTTGGGTTTTCACACATTTGAGAGAGGAATATCTTAATACTGAAGGGATGAGGACATCAAAGGAACCATCCCATTGAGGGGGAATTACAACCATTTCTAAATCTTCTTCACCTCGTGTCATCAATAAAATATTTTTCTTTCAAATATTTTCCAAGTTACATCAGATTTGTTTTTGTTGTTTGTTCTTTTAGATTTGCATACATCAATATTTCTGTAGGTTTTTCTTATATATTTGTTGCAGATCTGAAGTATAAGCATGCGCAATTGTTGTTAGGGTCATTAGTCACTCCTAACTTAAGTGAGATATTTTTGGTACACCTTCCAAAAAACTTCATAATAACACTAAGACGTAGTCTAACTTATAGATGAAATAGTTTTTTTCACCAGAATTCACCAAAATCCGGCAATACAATTGCAAGATTTTTTTTTTGTTTAAAATAAATTTTTGAATCCATAAATGGATTTAGCATGCTTAAAAACCACTTGGGCACTTTAATTGTGCATATTAAATAATTTGTCGGATTTTCATTAAAATTAATCAGAAAAAATGTAGTGAAAAAAGATATTTCGTCTAAAAATTAGACTACGCCTTAATCTAATATCAAAATAATAATAATAAAATTATTTTTAGTATTTCAACTCTTCTAACAACTAATTCTTAATGGATAATTGCATTAAATAGTTTTAAATCTCGACCAAACCTTAATGATATCATTAATCCAAAAGACAATATCATGATTATCAATATGGATCACAAAAATCTAAGATCTAGCAAAAGAAATATTATCATTTTTCTATAATAGAACCCTATTGTTATGGAACTCATGCATCTATGTATCACCAAATTACATATGTGGAAAGGGAAAATCAAAAGCTTTATTTATGGTGGATAAACAATTCCAAGTTGAATCAAATTTAATTTGAATCAATTCCTCATTCTCTTAATCCCTAGATTTACAAATGGTACCTACCAAATATCGATGGCTCCACTTGAAAATATTCTCACTTCCTACTCTATTTTTCCTTATTTTATTTTCTTACATTTACTACTTGTTGTACTTGGTTGCATTTATGAATATCACCTACATGTTCTTTATGCCTATTTATTATGAAGGCATGGCACTAGGTGTGGTTCCTTATTATCATAAATTCAATGTTAATAAGTTGTATTCTTTTATTTTTGTTGACAAAAAATAATATCATTTCTATGTTCTTTTGTAGATGGTGTCGTGCATCATAATGCACATGTGGACTACTTATTATGCCTACCATTCTTATGGAAAAAATAATAATAATAAAATAAAATAAACAAATCTTGTAAGTTATATTTCTTTTATGGAAAATTATGTTGTTGGAGGTTTTTAAATATTTTTTGTTGTTTTTTTCTTTATTGGAGATTACATTGATATCCTTAAAATGATATAATATTTTGATTGCTCTTAAAAAACTCATTTTAATTGTTTGAATGACTGGGTGAGTTACGTGTAAGAAAGGAAAATAGTTTTATTCTACAACAATGACATCCATGAAATGAACGAGTAATTGGTCCTATTAATTTCCTTCATGTAGATCTTATATAGATAATAAGTAAATAATCCAATTCAATTTCTTCCATATGATTCATATATTGAGTGTAAGTGTCACATCTCCCTCTCTTACTCAAAAATTTATTTATTTTTCTCGCTTCCTCATGTGAAATTTAACTTGTCCCACATTAACTCTTCTACCTCCATCTCCTTCCTTCGGTGGAAAGACATGAAATTAAATAAGAACACAATATACGTTCTAATACATTAACAAAGTTAACTATATATATAATTCCTTTCATCCCCATATTACGTATTCCTCGATGTATCTCATCATATGATAATTCTCATATAAGGTGGAATGTATAACTCATCCCCACTAACTTTTTTTTAATTTAACATTGGACGTTCTATAGGAATAAATCGAGGTTTTGAATTATGTATATGATAAAATCGAACCACTCGTATTATTTTTCAAATCAAATGGAGTCGACAACTTACCAATGGACGCTCCGCTGACCCTTTCTTGATTACCATAGTTCGACGTTTTATAAACTATGTATTGGTCAATTTTACACACTATTGTTTTATTCCAGGATCATGTCCTTTCCGATGCCAGTCGGGAAATTTAATTTTTCGTTTCAACAACTCTTGTACTATTCCTTCGTATATTGGCGATGAATAACTGGCACGTAAGGTAGGGTTTGAATTCCGATTTGGCAATTGGGATGTTGTGATCTACATGCATTTAATTTCTCGCTTCTCTGAACTTTTTTATGGATGCGAAGTACTACGGTTCAGGTTTATGAATACAGATCACGCTATGATTTGTACGATGGGTTCCTATTGAATTTAATATTACAATCCCTCTCGGGATTTTTGAACGTACTCTCCCTTGAGTCTTGTTTTGTCGCGAATCCCAAATCCGAGTTTAGTCACACGATCATCCCTACATGTGGACGGCTCGCGATTCCTGGAGTTAGAGTTTCCTACTTCGTTATTAGCTCCTGTTTTTCATTCCAGAATTTCATTTTTCCTGGGTGGCGTTCATCATTTCCCTTTGGACTGTTTTTGCACAGGGTTGAAATTTCGAGGGTTTACTACCAGGCGCTTGTTCATTCAATCAAAAAAGGTAAGTTTTGTTTTTCCTTAGGTTATCGGGTCTATGAGTAGTGTTTGTTACGTCTTCTTTCTATTATGGAGCAATTTCAGTGAACGATCTTGCTTGACTTGTTTCATCAGTTCTGGTTTCACTCTCCTACAGTCGCGTAGAATCGAAGCCCTCAATATGGCATTCCGGAAATTACTCACAACGCTACTACAGAGAAATTCGTAAGATAGGTATTATCGTTTATGGTCAATGGTTTTCTTCTCTCTGTCTTCCTTACCCACATTTGTTTGGTTTGACTGAAGAACTCTGAAGCTGTATGTGTCTCGGCTAATCCCATTCCGATTTGTACCTATGATTCATGTAACAATTTTCTATTAACTCCAACGATTTATGTGTTCTTGCAGGTCTCACGATGACGAATAGGGGTCTTTCTTATGAAAGCGAACGGCCTGGTCGACTCTTATCGTGACATGCTAGACATCAGGTTTAAAACGTAACTCAAAGTCTGTAAAGGTTGGCTTATATCATCTCATGAGCAAATACATTTACCTTTCCCTTCTCGATGTGTTTGTTCCAGGGATTTTTGGTCTGGCTCTCATCGTAATACCATAGGTACCAATCTTCCTAACTTCGTTTTTGGTATACGGTATTTCGGTGAATACCTTTTATTATGGACCAATAACTTCCTGATAACAAGCATTCTCTGTTCCTTGCAGGTATATAAAAGTCTGCTATTGTAGCTAAGTGGTTACAGCCAATTTCTTTGCTTCTGGCGACTTCGTTCGACTTATTACCGTCATTCGTTATTACACAGGTTCTCCAAAATATTTCAACGATATTTCGCACGGATTGTCTCTTGTTTGCTATAGAAAGTATTCAATTCATTTTTGTTTTCTACACGATGGTCGTGGCCATGTGGGTTGTATAGGGACATTTAAAACATTGTGGGTTCCTCGCGGAATGATGCGACTAAGCTCGATCAGCTTCGTGTCCTCTATGCTTGTTTATTTCTAGCCTCAGTCGATTAAGGGGCGAAGTGAATCTCTAAGAATGACTCATGGAAATCCTCTTCTTATTTGGCACTCATTACTATTTTTGATACGCATATTGCCTAGTTTCAGGATGAGTTAATATCAATTTCCTGAACTGAGTCGTATGAATGTTTGCAATTTGTTTCATGTTCTCTTGGTTTGATTTCAGATCATAAATAGCTATAGTATGAACTGTGGCCTTACTGTTACATCAAATCGTGTCTTAATGGGTTTCATCTGAATCCTCCCTTTCTGTTCGAACATTTTATGCAGAGAAATCTCTTTTGTTTTTGAGTTAATAGTTACCAACTCAGAACATACTTATTCTTTTAATGCTAAAAGAGTATACTAATGTTCGTTCGAGGGATGATATTTAACAAAGATTTATTTGATGCCAACGAAGTTTTTACAATTTTACCTTACCCTAGCAGTTAATAATTTTGTAAATCGGGTCGTCTTCTAAAGTTGTGCAATGTCCTCGTAGCATATATTGAACGACATTTTTATCTTCTCTTGGAATTTCCTGGTAATTCTAATACAGTTAAATTTTAATATTTTCATTTCAGCTATTAAATCTCCTATTGCCTGACAAGATTTTTCCATAATATCAATATTTTTAAATAGTATCGAACCAAGTAGTTCAACACGGAATAATTATATTCTAGTTAGCACCGGTTCTCTCTTAAATACAGAATGTATTATTAACTGTCAAAGGTGTCCATAATATAATTTTCGTTACTGTAACAATCTCAACTTAGGTGCATTCCCTATGATCTGCTTCTTCCGTTCGAATATTTCATTAGTTACAAAACACTAATGTATTATTTTCTGGTTTTTCCTAAGTTTTGTTCTCGGATAGGGAAATGGTCCCATCAGGTAACTATTTATGAACAGTCTATGGTAATTCAATAGTTACTCATTCTGCTAGAGTATTAATTGTTTGCATGCACAAGTAATTTACCCTTTTACCTGATGTTTATATATGAATAATGGATAAAATTCGATATCAGTCTATGCAATCTCTCCCTCTATTTCTTAATGCACAGTGAGATTCATAATTTAATTAATGATATTATTCACTATAGTACAGAGACTTTAGCTTTTCTCTCTCCTTTATATATATTAGAATTTCTCTATGAAACATAAACAGATTAAGCTACTCATAATTTTCCTGTGGAGATAAGTATCCTCAGATTTAAACCAGCACTGGTTTAGAGATTCTGTTGGATTCTATTCCACAGATTTTATAATCTACAACTATACAGAATTCTAAAGGTGAATGCCTTACAATTAATTCTGTTAAATGTAGAATATATATTTTACTGTACTATCAATTTTTATATGTAGCCAATTCATACTAATTGAAGTAAACACATCCATAAACTAAAAACATACCACTCAAGCAGTCGACCAACCTCCCAACCTTAGAGTTCTTCTATCTCCCAGAACTCACCCCCGAGCTGAGATCATCTCCTAGAACAGATCAACCTCTAATATGTACCAGAGCAGCTTATTTAAGCTATTGTTCCCCAAAGCATGTTTCTAATTCTGCGTCCAGAATCTCAGGATGCTTTTCTTCCTGTTTGCCTAGGCTTCCCCATTTAGGGACTCTTTAAAGCTATTTTATGCTTTTCCTCAGCTTTTCCAGCTTTTTACCTCTTCCCAACTACTTTCCTCATCATTGGGGAAATTCAGATTTTTCCTCAAAAATCTAAATTTAAAATTAATTTCTTTCAAGGATTTTTTTGAAAGATTGTGGGGAAATATTTGCCTCATCCATCCTCATGGATTTAGCAAGTGATCTCCTAAATCTCATTTTGGTCAATCTGCCCAACAACATTTTATTCATTTCCTCAAATTAAATATTTAATTACATTCACAAAATATTTATCCTTTGGGGGTCCACTCCCCTTAGGATCAAAGTTCAAATGTCTAACTTTGAAATTCAACCACATAAATTGGGGGTGTTACATATTCCCCCTCTGAAAATAAACACCGTCCTCGGTGTTGTTATTCAACTACTAGAGTTCATTTTATTTTTTTCAAACAAGAATGGATATCTTTCCATCATTTCAGCTTCTCTTTCCCAGGTAGCTTCTTCAGCAGTAAAGTGCTTCCACTGCACCTTTACTCTTGCTACCGTTCGGTTCCTCAATTCAATTTCTTCCCGCTCCAATATTTGAAGCGGTTCTGGCAGAAACTCCCCTTCTGGTTCCACCTGTACAACATTCCAATCAACTATGTGAGAAGCATCATGCACATATCTCTTTAATAACGAAACATGAAATACATCATGAACTCTAACATGGGGTGGTAAGGCCAGTTTGTAAGCTACTAGTCCCACCCTTTCTAATATTTCAAAGGGACCACAATATTTAGGAGCCAGTTTTGCACAACTTCCAGCATAAAGTGTGCTCTTTTTTGGTTTAATACGCAGATACACATGCTCCCCCACTTTGAATTCTCGGTGTACCCTTTTCTTATCAGCATAGTTTTTCTGGCGATCTTGTGCTGTCTTGATGTTTCGTTGTATCTGTTTCACTATTCTTTCCATCTCTTGTAAAACATCTGGTCCCAACATTAGTTTATCTTCTGGCTGGCTCCAACTTAAAGGAGTACGACACTTTCTTCCATACAGAGCCTCAAACGAACTCATCTTGATGGAGGATTGATAGCTGTTATTATAAGCAAATTCAGCTAAATGCAAGTAATCTTCCCACTTTGAGGGTCTATCCATCACATACATTCTCAGCATGTCCTACAAAATTTGATTAGTTCTTTCCGTTTGACCATCTGTTTGAGGGTGATAAGCAATACTAAAATTCAATTTAGTACCCATCCCCCCAAACAATCCTTTCCAAAAAGTTGTTGTAAACTTAGCATCTCGGTCAGAAACAATTACCTTTGGAACCCCATGGAGTCTTACCACCTCTTTTAAGAATACATTCACTACTTGAGCTGTTCCGAAAGTAGATTTCACTGGTATGAAACGGGCAGCTTTTGTTAAAGTGTCTACTACCACCATTACTGAATCATGTTGGTGTTTGGTCTTGGTTAATCCTGTTATGAAATCCAGGGAAATTTTGTCCCATTTCCATTCTGCAATCGGTAAGGGTTTAAACGACCTGCCGGATGTTGATGCTCAACTTTGACTAGTTGACATTCCATGCATCTACTTAAATATTCTGCTACCTCTCTCTTCATTCCTGGCCAGAAAAATTTCTTTTTCAAGGCTGTTAACATTTTTTGATATCCTGGATGTCCTGCATATGGCTGTTTGTGATATTCATCCAAAATTTCCCTTTTTAAGGACTCTACATTGGGAATATACAATCTGTTCTTATAACAGATCAGCCCTTTTTGATTTTGAGTGAAATCATCTTTCTCCTTTTTCTGAATTTTCAACAGAAGTGTTTCATAATTTGGATCTTGGTTTTCTGCCTTTCCCACCAACCCCTCTACATCGATCTGTGCACTACTCCCAAGGCTGTTGAGATTCTGACAAGCATTTCTGCTCAACGCATCAGCAATTTTATTTTCTTTCCCTCTGATATGTTTTATGTCCATATCAAATTCACTTAGAAAAGACAGCCATCTGGCTTGCCTAGCATTCAAATCAGCTTGTGAAAAGAAATATTTGAGACTAATATGATCAGTCATCAATGTAAATTTTTTTCCAAGAAGATAGTGCCGCCACATTTTTAAAGCATGAATAACAGCTGCTAATTCTAAATCATAGGCACTATAATTTTGTTCATGTATTTTCAGTTTCCTAGATTCATAGGCAATAACTGAATTTTCCTGCAAGAGGACTCCTCCCAACCCTTCTCTATAGGCATCTGTACATACTACAAATTCTTTATTAGGGTTTGCAATCTTCAGTATAGGAGCTGTAGTAATTTTTAGTTTCAATTGGTCAAAACTGTTTTGACATTTCTCAGTCCACTCGAACTTGACACCCTTTATTTGTAATGAGGTTATGGGATGTGCTATGGCAGAAAATCTCTCCACAAACCTGCAATAATAGCCTGTAATCCCCATGAATGATCTTACCACTGAAACATCAGTTGGTACAGGACATTCTTTTATAGCCTTTATTTTCTCAGGGTCAACAGCAAGGCCTTGTTCAGAAATAATATGGCCCAAATATTGGATCTTATCTTTATAAAATTCACATTTGCTGAACTTGGCATATAGCTGGTTTTCTTTCAGTGTTTGCAACACTATATTCAAATGCTCTCTATGTTCATTCTCATTTTTGGAGTAGACTAAAATATCATCTATGAACACAAGAAAAAATTTATCCAAATACTTATTTAACACACTGTTCATCAAACACATAAATGTGGCAGGGGCATTTGTCAACCCAAAAGGTAGGACTACAAATTCATAGTGTCCATACCTGGTTCAGAAAGCTGTTTTACTGATGTCTTCTTCCTTGATTCTGAGCTGGTGATACCCAATTCTTAAATCAATTTTCGAAAAGACTAAAGATCCTCTCACTTGATCAAAAAGATCATCAATTCTAGGTAAAGGGTATCTATTCTTAATGGTCAACTTGTTCAGTTGGCGATAATCAATGCACATCCTAAAAGTTCCATCTTTATTTTTCACAAATAGGACCGGTGCTCCCCAAGGAGACACACTCGGTCGGATATAACCTTTATCTAGAAATTCTTGCAATTGCATTTTTAGTTCCATAAGTTCAGGGGGCTCATTCGATAAGGGGCTCGGGAAACAGGTGCTGCTCCCGGCACCAGATCGATTGTAAAGTCAGTTTCTCTTTTGGGGGGAAGATGAGGAATCTCGTCTCGAAAGACTTCCTTATATTCCCTTACCACCGGTAAATCATTCAACAAATTTTCTCCAATTTTTTGTTCTATTTCTTCCACATATACTGCATAAACTTGGTATCCCTTTCTAGCTGTTCGTTTTTATTGTAGTGCTGATATTTGTCTGACATAAATGGATTTTGGTTTTCCTTTGAGCATAAAAGGTTTCCCTTCCTCATCCACACAATGTAGGGTCTTATCCCAGCAGTTCATCAGGGCTTTCTTCTTTTCCAACCAGTCCATTCCTATCAGCAAATCATAGGAACATAAAGGCAAAATGTTCAGATTTACTTCTGTTTGAAAATCATTTAACTTTATTTCTGTTAGGGGCACTTTATGTGTTACTTTCCTCTTGGTACCAGTGGCCAGTTGAACCAACCATGAATGCTGAAATTTTTTAGGTTTAAGATTACATTTTTCTATGATTTTTGGACTAATGTAGCTTAAAGAAGCACCTGGATCAATCAAAACAGTAACGGATTGGCCAGAAATCTTACCCTCCATTTCCACCATGGTAGCTTGATGTTCTGCTTGACGGTTCTCCAAGGCTGCACTGATGGTGGGTATGCTTCGTGCTATGTCATTTACTGTGGTTGCTTCTCGATCTCTCATAATCATATGAATATTTCTGTGGGGAAAATCCCTCAACAAATGGGGTTCTCTGCATCCCCAACATTTCAAAGGTTCCTTCATTTTGACTGTTCCCTCTTTCTTACTGTCTCGTCCATAGTTTTTGGATTATCAAACTCAATCTTCTCTTTGTATACGGCTGGCAAACAGTTCAGAAACCTTTGTACCTTTGCCTTCTCTTCCTAATAGAAGGGACATATCTCAACAAATTCGTAAACTTAGTAACAAACTCATCAATAGTGAGCTGTCCCAGTCTAAGTTCATGAAATTCCTTGGCTTTATCATCATAGTAACGTTCATTTAGATAGAGGTTTTTGAACTTAACTTGGAAATCCTCCCAAGTCACTGTCCTTTCATCAATGGCATGAACCATTTTTGTCTCCTCCCACCACAAGGTAGCCTTACCTTGTAGCTGATAAAAAACTAATCTAGCCTTCAGATTGCTCTCATATTCATAGACTTGAAAATACTTAATCATGTTCAGCAACCATGCTTCAACATCTTCCTCCTTCTCTCCATCATAGGAGGGAGGTTTGATCTTTCGGAATTCTCCCTGTAATTCCCTTTTCTGCTTATACTGATGCCTACCAGCATCCTCATCCTCAGATTCATCAATCTTCCTCTTTCCGGAACCTTCGCCTTCTTGGCTGTTCCGTGAGGTTAGCTCTTTGATGAGTTTTTCCTGCTCCCTACTGGCTGATGACAACTTGTCATTCTGGATTTTCAGCTCAGCCAATTCTTGCTGCAACCTGTGCAAGATAGCCATAACCGGATCATTTGGATCTGCTGTACTAAAATCATCCCGCAGATCCACATAAATTTCTTCACCTTCAGCCATTTTGGTACCCCTGTACACTACACAACACAAATCAGTAAGATTTAAAAGAAAAATTTTCACAATATTCATTTTTACCAGGTCACACAGCAACAGTGAGCACCACTACAACAGCCCAGTTTTTTATAACTTGGGCTCTGATACCATTTGTCACATCTCCCTCTCTTACTCAAATTTTTTTTTTTTTTCTCGCTTCCTCATGTGAAATTTAACTTGTCCCACATTAACTCTTCTACCTCCATCTCCTTCCTTCGGTGGAAAGACATGAAATTAAATAAGAACACAATATACGTTCTAATACATTAACAAAGTTAACTATATATATAATTCCTTTCATCCCCATATTACGTATTCCTCGATGTATCTCATCATATGATAATTCTCATATAAGGTGGAATGTATAACTCATCCCCACTTACTTTTTTTTCATTTAACATTGGACGTTCTATAGGAATAAATCGAGGTTTTGAATTATGTATATGATAAAATCGAACCACTCGTATTATTTTTCAAATCAAATGGAGTCGACAACTTACCAATGGACGCTCCGCTGACCCTTTATTGATTACCATAGTTCGACGTTTTATAAACTATGTATTGGTCAATTTTACACGCTATTGTTTTATTCCAGGATCATGTCCTTTCCGATGCCAGTCGAGAAATTTATTTTTTCGTTTCAAAAATTCTTATACTATTCCTTCGTATATTGGCGATGAATAACTGGCACGTCAAGTAGGGTTTGAATTCCGATTTGGCAATTGGGACGTTGTGATCTACATGCATTTAATTTCTCGCTTCTCTGAACTTTTTTATGGATGCGAAGTACTACGGTTCAGGTTTATGAATACAGATCACGCTATGATTTGTACGATGGGTTCCTATTGAATTTAATATTACAATCCCTCTCGGGATTTTTGAACGTACTCTCCCTTGAGTCTTGTTCTGTCGCGAATCCCAAATCCGAGTTTAGTCACACGATCATCCCTACATGTGGACGGCTCACGATTCCTGGAGTTAGAGTTTCCTACTTCGTTATTAGCTCCTGTTTTTCATTCCAGAATTTCATTTTTCCTGGGTGGCGTTCATCGTTTCCCTTTGGACTATTTTTGCACAGGGTTGAAATTTCGAGGGTTTACTACCAGGCGCTTTTTCATTCAATCAAAAAAGGTAAGTTTTGTTTTTCCTTAGGTTATCGGGTCTATGAGTAGTGTTTGTTACGTCTTCTTTCTATTATGGAGCAATTTCAGTGAACGATCCTGCTTGACTTGTTTCATCAGTTCTGGTTTCACTCTCCTACAGTCGCGTAGAATCGAAGCCCTCAATATGGCATTCCGGAAATTACTGACAACGCTACTACAGAGAAATTCGTAAGATAGGTATTATCGTTTATGGTCAATGGTTTTCTTCTCTCTGTCTTCCATACCCACATTTGTTTGGTTTGACTGAAGAACTCTGAAGCTGTATGTGTCTCGGCTAATCCCATTCCGATTTGTACCTATGATTCATGTAACAATTTTCTATTAACTCCAACGATTTATGTGTTCTTGCAGGTCTCACGATGACGAATAGGGGTCTTTCTTATGAAAGCGAACGGCCTAGGTCGACTCTTATCGTGACATGCTAGCCATCAGGTTTAAAACACAACTCAAAGTTTGTAAAGGTTGGCTCATATCATCTCATGAGAAAATACATTTACCTTTCCCTTCTCGTTGTGTTTGTTCCAGGGATTTTTGGTCTGGCTCTCATCGTAATACCACAGGTACCAATCTTCCTAACTTCGTTTTTGGTATACGGTATTTCGGTGAATACCTTTTATTATGGACCAATAAATTCCTGATAACAAGCATTCTCTGTTCCTTGCAGGTATATAAAAGTCTGCTATTGTAGCTAAGTGGTTACAGCCAATTTCTTTGCTTCTGGCGACTTCGTTCGACTTATTACTGTCATTCGTTATTACACAGGTTCTCCAAAATATTTCAACGATCTTTCGCACGGATTGTCTCTTGTTTGCTATAGAAAGTATTCAATTCATTTTTGTTTTCTACACGATGGCCGTGGCCATGTGGGTTGTATAGGGACATTTAAAACATTGTGGGTTCCTCGCGGAACGATGCGACTAAGCTCGATCAGCTTTGTGTCCTCTATGCTTGTTTATTTCTAGCCTCAGTCGACTAAGGGGCGAAGTGAATCTCTAAGAATGACTCATGGAAATCCTCTTCTTATTTGGCACTCATTACTATTGTTGATACGCATATTGCCTAGTTTCAGGATGAGTTAATATCAATTACCTGAACTGATTCGTATGAATATTTGAAATTTGTTTCATGTTCTCTTGGTTTGATTTCAGAGTATAAATAGCTGTAGTATGAACTGTGGCCTTACTGTTGCATCAAATCGTGTCTTAATGGGTTTCATCTAAATCCTCCCTTTCTGTTCGAACATTTTATGCAGAGAAATATCTTTTGTTTTTGAGTTAATAGTTACCAACTCAGAACATACTTATTCTTTTAATGCTAAAAGAGTATACTAATGTTCGTTCGAGGGATGATAATTAACGAAGATTTATTTGATGCCAACGAAGTTTTTACAATTTTACCTTACCCTAGCAGTTAATAATTTTGTAAATCGGGTCGTCTTCTAAAGTTGTGCAATGTCCTCGCAGCATATATTGAACGACATTTTTATCTTCTCTTGGAATTTCCTGGTAATTCTAATACAGTTAAACTTTAATATTTTCATTTCAGCTATTAAATCTCCTATTGCCTGACAAGAGTTTTCCATACTATCAATATTTTTAAATAGTATCGAACCAGGTAGTTCAACACGGAATAATTATATTCTAGTTAGCACCGGTTCTCTCTTAAATACAGAATGTATTATTAACTGTCAAAGGTGTCCAGAATATAATTTTCGTTGCTGTAACAATCTCAACTTAGGTGCATTCCCTATGATCTGCTTCTTCCGTTCGAAGATTTCATTAGTTACAAAACACTAATGTATTATTTTCTGGTTTTTCCTAAGTTTTGTTCTCGGATAGGGAAATGGTCCCATCAGGTAACTATTTATGAACAGTCTATGGTAATTCAATAGTTACTCATTCTGCTAGAGTATTAACTGTTTGCATGCGCAAGTAATTTACCCTTTTACCTGATGTTTATATATGAATAATGGATAAAATTTGATATCAGTCTATGCAATCTCTCCCTCTATTTCTTAATGCACGGTGAGATTCATAATTTAATTAATGCTATTATTCACTATAGTACAGAGACTTTAGCTTTTCTCTCTCCTTTATATATATTAGAATTTCTCTATGAAACATAAACAGATTAAGCTACTCATAATTTTCCTGTGGAGATAAGTATCCTCAGATTTAAACCAGCACTGGTTTAGAGATTATGTTGGATTCTATTCCACAGATTTTATAATCTACAACTATACAAAATTCTAAAGGTGAATGCCTTACAATTAATTCTGTTAAATGTAGAATATATATTTTACTGTACTATCAATTTTTATATGTAGCCAATTCATACTAATTGAAGTAAACACATCCATAAACTAAAAACATACCACTCAAGCAGTCGACCAACCTCCCAACCTTAGAGTTCTTATGTCTCCCAGAACTCACCCCCGAGCTGAGATCATCTCCTAGAATAGATCAACCTCTAATCTGTACCAGAGCAGCTTATTTAAGCTATTGTTCCCCAAAGCATGTTTCTAATTCTGCGTCCAGAATCTCAGGATGCTTTTCTTCCTGTTTGCCTAGGCTTCCCCATTTAGGGACTCTTTAAAGCTGTTTTATGCTTTTCCTCAGCTTTTCCAGCGTTTTACCTCTTCCCAACTACTTTCCTCATCATTGGGGAAATTCAGATTTTTCCTCAAAAATCTAAATTTAACATTAATTTCTTTCAAGGATTTTTTTGAAAGATTGTGGGGAAATATTTGCCTCATCCATCCTCATGGATTTAGCAAGTGATCTCCTAAATCTCATTTTGGTAAAATCACCATCTACACTGAAATCAAGGCATTTAGTGAAAGCAATCAAATAGGATTAGAAATCACCATCTACATTGAAATCAATCCATTCAGTGCAAGAAATCAAATAGGATTAAAAATAATCTACATTAAAATCAATCCATCTAGTGAAAGAAATCAAATATAACCAAAAATAAAAATCTACATTAAAATTAATGCATCGAGTGAAATCAATCAAATAGGATTAGAAATCATCATCTACACTGAAATTAATGCATTTAGTGCAAGAAATCAAATAGGATTAGAAATCATCTACATTAAAATCAATCCATCTAGTGTAAGTAATCAAATATCATTAGAAATCAACATCTACGCCAAAATCAATTCATGTAGTGCAAGAAATCAAATATGATTAGAAATCACCATCTACACTGAAATCAATGCATCTACTATAGGAAACCTTCTTCCCTTTCTCCCCCATATATATCTATATATGCTTCCATCTCTCCTTCTTTTTCTCTTTATCTCACCCCACCATATACACACTCTCTCTCACTCCATATCTATCAATTTCCTTGTCCCTCCCTTCTTCTCTCCATCTATATTTTTTTCTCTTCAGCTTACATCTATATGTATATCTCACTCTATCTCTCTATATCAACTCCAAAACATAAACTCTCTTTATCCAATCTATCTATCTATCTATCACTCCCTCCTCCTCCTCCTCATCCTCTCTCTCTCTCCCTCTCTCTCTCACTCTCTCGCTTCTATCTCTCTTCCTTCCTGCTACCCTTTCTCCCTCTCTCTCCATCTTCTTTATCACTCCCTCTCTCTCTCTCTCTCCACCTTTCACCCTATATGTATTTATTCTTACCTCCCCCTCTCTCCCTCTGCATATTCATATATCTTTCCCTACCTCTCTTCCTTCCCCCCCCCCCCCCTCTCTCTCTATCTCAACCTTCTAACTTTGTTACCATATGCCTCTCTCTCTCCTTCTCTCCCCCCTTCTCTCCATATCTCCTTATTTGTCTCTTTATCTCACCCTAAAACATACACACTCCCTCTTCATCTCTCCCTTGTCACTCCCCCTCTCTCTCCACTACTCACTCTCTATGTATTTATTCTTCCCTCCCTCTCTCCTCATCCAGCTCCATCTCTCAATCCCTCCCTCTCTCCCTGTCCAAATCCATATTTTTATCCCTCCCTCTCTCCTCCCTTCTCTCCTCCTCTCTTTCAAGTCCCCTCTCCTTTCCTTCCTCTCTCTCCCTTTCTCTCCTACCTCCCTTTCTCTTCCCCCATCTCTCTCTCTCTCTATATCTCAATCCCTCCCTCTCTCCCCATCCAAATCCATATTTCTATCCCTCCCTCTCTCCTCCTCTCTTTCAAGTCCCCTCCCTTTTCCTTCCTCTCTCTCCCTTTATCTCCGACTTCCCCTTATCTTACCCCATCTCTCTCTCTCTCTCTCTCTCTCTCTCTCTCTCTCTCTCCACTACAATCCTCTCCTCCCCCATCACTCTCTTCCTCTCTCTCATCATTCCTCTCTCACCTCCTTCTATTTGACCCCCCAGCTCTCTTTCTTTCTCTCTCTCTCTTTCATCCAATCCTCTCTCTTCCCCCATCACTCTATCTCACTCTCCAACTATCTTACTATTTCTATCCCTTTATCCTTCTCTCCCCCCTTGTCTCCATCACTCCTCCTTTCTCCTTCTCTCCCCCTTTTCTCCATCACTCCTATGTATCTTTATCCCACCCATATGCATACACACTCTCTCTCCGTCTCTCCCTTGTCACTCCCTCTCTATGTATTTATTCTTCCTTTCCTCGCTCCGCCTCCAGCTCCATATCTCTATCCCTCCTTCTCTCCTCCACCTCTCATCCTTTCTCTCTCTCCCTTTCTCTCCTACCTCCCTCTCCCTTCCCCCTTCTTTCTCTCTCCCTCACTCTCTACCCTCCAATCCTCTCTCCTTATCCCTCCCTCTCTCCTTATCTCTCTCCCACCTCCATCTTTATGTCTCCCTCTCCCTCTCTTACCCTTCTCTAACTCTCTCACTCTTCATTCCTCTTCTCCTTATCCTTCAATTTATCTCCATATCTCCCTTGTCACTCCCCCTATTTCTCCACCTTTATCATATATCATAATATATTAATATATATTACAATATAATAAATTTAATATTCTATTAATCTAAACATATTAAATATAATAATATTAATATTTTAATATTAATGTTAGGGTTAATAATGTTTTTTTTTGCATAGTATTAATAATAATTTGGTCCATGGTATTTGACCCTTATACTTCATATATAATTAGATCTTGATTTCTAATCGTATTTTATATATTTTTATTTATTTACCTTACCTCTTTATACCTCTTTTATATTTACTTATTTACCATACCTATTTTATAAATATATTATTTGGCCCATGGTATTTTCCCATGGTATTATTAATAATTTGTCTCATGGTATTTGGCCAATGGTATTAATAATAATTTTTCCCATAGGCTTCAGCTAAATAAAACATGTTTTTGAGTTTTTGTAAATATAAAGTGGTTTATTTAGTAAATATAAAAATAGGTTTTATTTATTTACCATATCGCTAGTTTATTTATATTTTTATTTATTTACCATACCTCCTCAGTAATATAAAAAAGGTTTTATTTATTTACCATACCTATGGTTTATTTATATTTTTACGTATTTACCATATTTTATTTATTTACCATATCTCTTTTTTGAGTGTTAGTAAACTCTTCATATTTTAAGTTTATATCGTTTAACTTTATTTTTAATAAATTTTTAATTGTTCATTTATATTTTTATGTAAGCTTATTGTTCAAGCCGACATTTTTTTTTGGCTTCCAACATACTTACACATCGGGGTCATACTGGCTGTAGAATGAGCCTCTCGGCGCAACAAGGATATTTGGATTATGACAAATAAAAATTGATACTTTTGATTATACAAATTAAATAGATTTAAATTTATATGATTTTAAACAAAAATAAAAATATATTTCGACTTAACAAAAAGTTCCACTATTCTTAAAAGTCAAAAATACCCTAATTAAAAATCTTTTTGATTGGTTTAAAATATTAACAAACTTCTAATAATCTCATTGATAGCAAAATTATAATATATTTAAACAAAATTAATAGTTCAACTACTCTGGCTATAAAAAAAGGAACTTAATTAAAAGTTTATTGGGTGATTTTTTTTAATTATGAGATTTGGATTATGTCGAATAAAATTTGATATATTTTATTATATAAATAGATGATGATGACGACGATGGTTCCAGCATGCTAAAACCAATGCGGTATAACGTACCTTAAAAGAGGAGAAATAATCTAAGTTTGATTCTTCAAAACCTTGTTTCTATGTATGAAGAGAAGGGAAATAAGTGCTCCAAGATCACTATAGGTGGGTTGGCTTAATATGTCTAGAAGATGGGAAGTGTGGTAGAAGGTGTGGAATTGAGAGTGAATGTGAGTAAGAGTGGGGCAGTCTAAAAGGAAGTGTTTTTCATCTTCCACCTACTTAGAATCGCAAATCTGACAAATTCTATCGTTCCAAGGGGTCTTGGTAATAGACCTCCACTCAGTATCAATTCGAAGCTCATGGGAATTAGTTCTTATCTTAGCAATGTTCATTTTTTCCTATTGTTGGACAACACAGAGAGATAATTCTGATTGTCAAGGGTGTGGTTGATTACTTCCTTATATTATTTTAGCTTCCTTTTACCCTCCAGCTCTTGATCCCCCAACAACTTGTCCTTAAACTTGGAGGTAATAGTATTTTTCATATTATCTTTGCTTCCCATATTGGGCTCCTCCTTAATTCCCCAATGGTTGAGCCAGGACTGGGCATCCTTATGCCACCCATGCTTGAGGCGAAGGTGAGGGTTTTGACTATAGTTAGAAGAAATTTTAGGGAGCCTTTTTTATTCGATGTTGTCAAGCTTCTTCTTATACATCCAATATCTAAACATAGTCATACTCTCAATGGGGGAAAAACCAGATTCGATCAAGAGGATATGATAGGGAGTATTTCCCTTGATCTTAAGGTTGTAGTTTATGAATTTCTTTGAAATCATCTCAATCTTCCTCCATGACTCTCTAGATATACTGCAACCCCAAAATTCACATCCGTATAAGACAACAGGGGTGACAAGGGTCTCAAAGAGGAACCTTGTTTTCAAGCTCATAAAAAGCTTTCCAGCCCTCAATAATCCTTTTCTCGATGCTATAATTCCATGGGTGATATTTTTGGATTTAATGATCATGACTTTAGCCTTTTCGGTATTAACTATCATTACCATCTTAGAACAGTAGTCATGAAGAATCTGGAGTTGCTTGTCAAGGTCATCATGGATTTTTGCGTGAAGAACGATATCATCAATATAGAGGAGAAGAGTAATGAGAACATGATCACACTCGGTGCCCTTGCACCCCGCCAATTCCACACACTCCTCTAGCTTATCGATGTATATTCCAAAAAGGGTAGGGGATAGGGGACACCCTTGCTTAACTCCAATATTACATTTATGTCTTTATACCACTCCTCATTGGTCTTAATCTTGGCAGTGATGGTCTCATAGAGACGGATCATAGTAATCCTCAGCTCAGGAGGGACCATGATCTCTTTAAGTCTCTCCCAAAGTTTATCTCAAGGGACAGTGTCGAAAGCTTTTCTAAAGTCCACAAAGCAACATAAGAGATCGGATTTACTATTGTGACATTCCTCCTCAATTATTCTAAGAGTGACCAGATGGTCAATAGTCGAGTGATGTCTCTTAAAAATAGCTTTCCCTTTAACTCTTTTTATGTGGCTTTCAAGCCAAAGGCTAAGCTTCTTTTCCAAAATGAGCCCATAAAGCTTGGCCAAGATATGGCTAACCATAATGGCACTGCAGTTGGATGGAACACTCTTGTCCCCATTTTTAAATATAGGTACAATAAGACTTTGCGTCCAAAGCCGAGGGAAAACATGCGTTATAGCCAAATTGAGAAGCTTGTAGAGATAAGGAATGAGGATAGATCTTCCCATTTTAAAAAACTCAACTTGATATCCTTCAATATTTTTAACTTTCCCATTAGCGAACTTATTATATAGTTTAAACTTTAAATTTTAATAAAGTCCTAATTCTGAAAGTAAAATATATTTAAATAAATAGAAAAAAAAGTTACGCTGCTATTGAAGGTTAAAAAACACTTATAAAAAAGCTTCTTGACTCCTTGAAAAATATGAAAGACTTGTAATAATCATTGAGAGCAAAATTATAATATATTTAAACAAAACTAAAAGTTCAACTACTCTAGCTGTTAAAAGGAAATTATTGAAAAGATTATCGAGGGTTAGAAAAAGATTGATAAAAATATTGTGAAATCTAATAATTTCATAGCGTAGTGGGAAGTAGCTTAACGCATTGGATTTCACAATTTCAACCGACTGAATACACAATTTCGAGAAGACGGGTGACTTAGCTGTTTGGAACGCCCATCACACATTAATGTGTCAAAAAAGATCATTGTCTTGTAGTAATCTCGTTTCGGAGTGGGAAGTAGATTGACCCATAAGAGATTGGTGTTTTTATATGCATGTTTATTGATGTAGTAATTTCTTTTCGAAGTGGAAGTAGCGGACGTAGTAATTTCGTTTCGAAGTGGGAAGAGGGAAAGTAGAGATAATTTTTTTTTGGTGTTATTTAAATATGTTATGTTTTAAATTGTTTGATTAATTTTTATTTTAGATTAAAGTTTAATTTTTGTTATTTAAAATAAGTTTTTGAATATATATAGATTTAATACTATGAAAATATCTAGAGTATTTGGATTGTAGAGAGTTTATGTCTTAAATTTACAATTTCAAGAAATAACTTTATGATAAATTAGATTGAAAATATACTAAAATTAAATTTTAGGATTCATATTAAAATCTGGTGATATAATACATGATAAAATTAGGATTTTTTTTAATATATAATGTATTAAAAGAATTTAGAATTTTTGAATTATGTAGATTTACCAACTTAAATTTAAATTTATGATTCCAATAAATCTTCAAAATTTAACAATAATCTAATTTTTAAGTGGAAAGGAAATTAACTCATAATTAAGATGGTATGCATTTATGTAAATTTAGAGAATTTTTTTTATAAGCATTTATTTGAATTTGGAAAAAAAAATCCCTTTCAAATTTTAGTTGTTTTATTTGAATTTGGTGATAATTTATAATGAAATTATAGATTTTTTTCATGCAGAAATAAATTTAATGCTAAAAAAAATTAGAACATTTAAATTATATAAATTTGTCAACTCAAAATTAAATTTGTGATTCTAATAAACCTTATCCCATCTTAAATAAAATTAACAATAATCTTAATTTTTAAATAGATAGCAGAGTATCTCATAATATATTATTCTTTTTATATACATTTATTTCAATCTAAAGAGAAAATCCTTGAAAAGAAAAAAATCTATTATTTTAATGCTGCATTAGTTATTATATTTGAATTTAATGATATAATTTATAATGAAATTTTGAGTTTTTTAATATAAATAAATTAATATTTTTAAAATATATAAATTTATCAACTCAAATCAAATTTAAATTTCAATCATTTTTTTTTAAACAAAAATAATTAGAATTTTAAAAATAACTTAAAAAAATACCAACCCAAAAAAACTAAAATTTTAAAACAACATCAACATTTATATCGAGTTGTGTATTCATATCATAGGAGTATGATTTTTTTGTTCTGGAGTAGGAATTTAGACTTTAAGGTTTTCTGGAGTATATATTTTAGCAATAAGATTTAGTTTATGATTTTTTCAACTTTGATTAAATTTCAAAAATCAATTAAAATATTTTCAAATTCTTTTCACGTTACTAAAGTTATATGCAATTTAATGTAGTAAATTTATTAATCATCCATTAAATATCAAAATGTTAACATACTAAATTAGGCTTAGGCTTAGGCTTTTTTCGAAGGGAAAATTTCTTAAAAAGTTTCAAAATTCAAAAGGGTTTTTATTAGTGTATTTATATTTTTATATATATGTTAATAGGTATTAATGGGTTTTATAATTAGTACAATCACATTAAAAGTATTTATGTGGCTAATATAAGTCATAGGCTTGATTTATATCTTTCATTAATAAATATACCATTTGTATTTACTATTTCTATCTACCAACAAATATTGTTGCAATACAAATATTATTATTATTATTAAATATTTATTGATAATAATTATTATTTAATATTAAATTTTATTTTTTATTATTTAATTTGAAAGTATGCAATATAAATATGAACCCTTATATTAATAAACTCTAGTGATTGATATTATAAACCCAAGAACAATAAATCTAAGCATTTAATACTAAAATCCCAAGGGATTATAAACCCAAGGGAATAATATTAACCGAAGAGATTATTACTGAAAACCCTAGGGTTTATATTCCCTTGGGTTTATAGTATTAATCTTTTGGGTTTATAACACAAATATGTTGGGTATATTAATATAAGTGTTCATATTCCTAGAGTATAATATTATTCGTAGGTTTATAATATTAATCCCTTAGGTTCAATATAAATCATGGTCAACCGAGGGTTGGATTTATAATATTAGTCCGTTGGGTTTAATAATATCAGCCCCTTTGGTTTATAATACCTTGGGATTTTAGTATTAACCCTTACGTTTATTATTCCCTTGGGTTTATAATATAAATCCCTTTGGTTTACCAATGTAAGGGTTCATATTCTCAGGGTTTAACACTAAAACCCAAAGGAATTATGAACCAAAGGCAATAAAATTAACCCGAGGATAATAAACCCAAGGGATTAATACTAAAAACCCTAGGAATTATTAACCTAATGGAATAATATTAAATCATAGGAATTAATATTATAAACCCAAGGTATATAAACCTTAAAAAATATATTATAAACCCTAAAATAAACTTGATTTACCATGGTTGACAGTGGTTGATTCTCATTTTGAGACAATTGGATTAATATTAAAACATGGTAGACAATGGTTTACCATAGTTGACCATGGTCGATATTATAAAATGAAGGGAATAACAAACCTTAGGGATCAATACTAAAAACCCAAAGGACAATAAACTTAAGGAATAAACTTAAACCCTAGGAATATGAACCCTTAGTTCAATAAAACCTAAGGATTAATAGAAAAACATGGTAGACAATGGTTGACCATGGTTGACCATATTTGACCATGGTTGATATTATAAATCGAAGGGAATAATAAACCCTAGGGATCAATAATAAAAACCCAAAGGACTTTAAACCTAAGGGAATAAAATTAAGCCCTAGGAATATGAACCCCTAAATCAATGAACCCAAAGAGGTTGATATTATAAACCCATGGGATAAAAATTATAAACCCAAGGTATATAAACCCTAAGATAAATATTATAAACATTAAAATAAACATGTTTGAACATGGTTAAGAATGATTAATTTCCATACTAAGAAAATCATTGTCACAATGTGACATTGGACTAGGGTTGACCATGATTTACCATGATTTATTTTCATATCGAGACAATTTTGTCACCACGCTACATTGGACTATGGTTGACAATGGTTTATTTCCATATTGAGACAATCTTTGTCATAATGTGACATTCAACCATGGTTGGCTATGTTTGACCATGGTTAACCATGATTAATATTATAAACTAAATGGAATAATAAACCCAAGTGATAAATATTATAGAGCCAACGAATTAATATTATAAAGCCAAGGGAATAATAAAAACAAGGGATTAATACTAAAACACCAATGGAGTATGAACCCAAGGGAATAATATTAAACCCAAGGGAAAAATATTATAAACCCAACGTATATGAACCCTAAGATAAATATTATAAAAACTAAAATAAACATGATTGAACATAGTTGATTTTCATATTGAGACAATCATTATCACGATGTGGCATTGGACCATGGTTGACCATGGTTTATTTATATATCAAAACAATATTTATCACAATGTGATCTTGGACCATGGTTGACCATGGTTGATTTTCATATGGAGACATTTTTTGTTGCAATGCGACATTTGACCATGATTGACCATGGTTGGCTATCATTGACCATGATTAACCACGATTTATACTATAAACCCAAGGGATTAATACTAAAACACAAAGGGATTATGAACCAAATGGAATAATATAAAACCAAGGGACAAATATTAAAAACCAAAGGCATATAAAACCTAAGATAAATATTATAAACACATGGTTAACCATGGTTGATTTTAATATTGAGACAATTCTTATCACAATTCAAAGTTATACCATGGTTGGCCATGGTTTATCTACATATTGAGACAATATTTGTCAAAATGCGACATTAGACCATGGTTGATTTTCATATTGACACAATATTTGTCACAATGCGACATTAGACCATGGTTGACCATGGTTTATTTACATATCTAGATAATATTTGTCACAATGCGACATTAGACCATGGTTTACCATGGTTGATTTTCATATCGAAACAATATTTGTCATAATGTGATGTTCAACGATGGAAACCCTAGTTGATTTTCATATCGAGACATTTTTTGTCACAATGCAGCATTCAATACCATGGTTGATTTACATATCGAGACAACCTTTGTCATAATGCCACGTTGGACCCTGGTTGACCATGGTTGACCATGATTGATTTTCATATCGAGACAAACTTTATCACAATGTGACATTCGACCACGGTTGACCAAGATCAACCATGGTTGACCATGCTCAACCATGGTTGACCATGGTTAACCATGATTTTCCATGATTATCCATGATTTTCATATGGAGACATTTTTTGTCATAAGGAGATATTCGACCATGGTTGAACATGACTGGCTATGATTGACCATGATTGACCATGATTGATATTATAAACCTAATGGAATAATAAATCCAATGGATTAATATTATAAACCCAAGAGATTAATACTAAATCCCCAAGAGATTATGAACCCAAGGGGATAACATTAAACCCAAGGGAAAAATATTATAAACCCAAGGTATATAAACCCTAAGATAAATATTGTAAACACATGGTTGACCATGGTTTATTTTCATATTGAGACAGTTCTTATCACAATGCGATGTTAGACCATGGTTGACCATGGTTGATTTACATATCGAGACAATATTTCTCAGAATGTGGCGATAGACCATGGTTGATTTTCATATCGAGACAATCACTTTCACAATGAAACATTAGATAGTGGTTAACCATGGTTGATTTTCATATCAAGACAATATTTTTCACAATGCGACATTGGACCATGGTTGACCATGGTTTACCATGGTTGATTTTCATATAGAGAAAATATTTGTCATAATGCGACGTTCGACCATGGTTGACCATGATTGTCCATGATTTTCATATGGAGATAATTAGTCTCATAATATGACATTTGACCATGGTTGACTATGGTTTCCTATGATTGACCATGATTAACCATGATTGATATTATAAGCCCAAGGGATCGCTATTCTAAACCCAAGAGAATAACAAACCCAAGGGATTAATACTAAAACCCCAAGGGATTATGAACCCAGGGGAACAATATTAAACCCAAGGGAAAAATATTATAAACTCAAGGCATATAAACCCTAAGATAAATATTATAAACACTAAGATAAACATAGTTAACCATGGTTGATTTTCATATTGAGACAATCCTTATGACAATGTGATGTTGGACCATGGTTAACGATGGTTGACCATGGTTGATTTACATATTGAGATCATCTTTGGGACAATGTGGCATTCAACCATGGTTTATTTTCATATCAAGACACTCTTTGTCACAATAAAACCAAGGGATTAATACTGAAACCCCAAGGGATTATGAACTCAAGGGGATAATATTAAACCCAAGTGGAAAATATTATAAAACCAAGGTATATAAGCCCTAAGATAGATATTATAAACCCTATGAGTAATAATTCACCCTAGGAATATGAACCCTTTGTTGAAAATGCAGCAAGATGATGGAGCTTAGTGAAATGAAGTCGCCTTCACTAAGTGGGCCCGCAAGAAAATTCTGGCGCAAAAATCTATTTTTAGACTATGTCTATTTTTAGACATATGGAGCATGGTCCGGGGATTGCAATATGAGATTCTTGGAGCATTGGTCATGTTGGTAAAAATAGATGGGACTCTATTTTTTTGGACCTATAGGTCGAAGTCTATTTTTAGACTGCCTCTCCTTAAAATAGGGAAGTCAAATATTATTTACCCTTAATAATATTTAGACTATAAACTTCAGTTTACTCTCTTGGAGCACTTCAGTTCGAGCCTTGGAAGTGGCTCATGCATATGACAGAGGAATTACGCTATTCCCAAGGGTTTTATGGCATCATGCATGGTTGAATTCAGTTAGGACTTCAGTGGCAGAAGTTTGGTGGAGTTAATGAGACAGCTAGTGGAGTTGTGTTCTGTTTATTTTAGTTGAACTAGTTGAGATTAGTTTAACTAGCTAATCAATTAGTTATGAGTCGAGTGAATTAAATATTATT
The DNA here is from genome assembly GCA_034641835.2 of Pinus albicaulis. NCBI lineage: Eukaryota > Viridiplantae > Streptophyta > Pinopsida > Pinales > Pinaceae > Pinus > Pinus albicaulis. The sequence continues at coordinate 27,217 of JAXQQM020064365.1, forward strand.
TAATTCATTAATTAGTAACTCATTATTCAACTCAAGAACACATCAGTTCACTACAGTGCATGATCAGTTCAGTGGAGACCAGTGAAAGAGGTAGATGAAAGGGTTGAGTTAGCTATCAGTGGCGACATCAGTTGTGCATGAGATTTGCACCACACTTGGAGGAATTTCCCATGATGATTGCGCTGTCAAGCCAAGGAGATTCGAACCTTGGATCTCTATATAGACAGGCCATGATTGCGCAATAGAGGCAAGGCAATTGGCGGTGAGTTTTGAACCAGTAACCTGTTCAAAACTGAGCTAGTTTGTGTGTAACTTCATGAGATAGTACTGAGTACTTGTGAGGAGTATTGTACTGAGATTGTTACATGTTTTATCCATTATAATATACGCAATAGCTGCGGGGTTTTCAGCTATAAGCTTTCCTCATACATACTGTGTTAATGTGTATGATGATTTGATGTGTTATCGCTTGATTTTATTTCCGCATGTTTGATGATCTGAGTGGAAGAGATTATGTGTTGCATATAAATTCGAATTGTATGTGATCAGGATAGTCTCGGTGGATAATTAATCATTATTCAGCAAATTTCTACATGGTATCGGAGCTATTGAAGCAGAGATTGATCATCACGGTGATTACAAACTTATTTCGGTAGACAGAGTCTGCATGCGGGCCAGGTAGCCTCCGGATTCATCTTTCTTCGGAAAGTGAAAGGTCTGGTAAATTCCCCTTGCAGTCGATCTCTGTGCTAGAAATAATTTGTTCTCACGATCTAGAGCGGTTGAGCTTTGAGGTGGAATTCGAAGTTTTGCAGCAGTTTTGTTTTCTTGGTGCCAGTGTTGAAAATGTCTTTCAACGGTTTACGACTCGAATATGCTCTTGAAGGCAGTTCGAATTATGTTGCATGGAAGGATCGCATGGAAGCAGTATTAGAAGATAATGGTCTGAAGGAGTTCGTAGATACGGATGTCCAAAAGCCCACTGATCCTGCTGAAGTCGAAGCATGGCAAAAGAAGATGGAAAAGTGTCGAAGGATCCTATTGGAGGGCGTCAAGGATCATATTGTATCCAGCCTGCATGGAAAGGCTACTCCATATTTAATGTGGAAAGCTTTGACAGATCTATTCCAGAGTAAGAGTGACCAAAGGAAGCTGGCGCTCAAAGATAAGCTCGGGAACATCAAGATGGAGAAAGGCGACAGTATCGCCAAATACCTCAAGAAGTTCACTCAGTTCAGAGATGAGCTGGGAAGTGTGGGGGTGACTGTCGATGAAGAGGACATGGTCGACCTGGCTCTCCTTGGTCTTACGAAGGCTTGGCACTCATATCAAGATAGTGTCAATGGTCGGGAGAAGCTGCCGGGATGGGAGCGCCTTTGGGCGGATCTCATGCAGGGGGAGATAAGGAGGACTACTCGAGATGGATCTTCATCAAAGGGAGCTGATGAAGAAAATTGCGCTTTGGTGGCCAAAGCAAAGAAGGGGAAGGGTAAGAAACCTTCTCATTCCGGTGCAAAGGGAAAGAAGCAGGATATGGCGAAAGTGAAGTGTTTTCACTGCCATGATCACGGACATTATGCTACCAATTGTCCGAAGAAGAAGAAAAACAAGCAAGCGGGAAGATTTGCAGATGGAGAAGCTTTGGGCTTCGCAGTTCGAGCTTGAATTTTCACTGATCGCATGCTTGGTTTCAAGTGTGATGGGATCGGTGTGGTTCTTGGACAGCGGTGCGTCATTTCATATGACGGGAGATCGGGATTTGTTCTCAGATCTGGAGGACAAAGATTTGAGTGTGCACATCGAGATGGGCGATGATGGTAGATACAGTGCGACTGGTATCGGTACCATATCCTTTCAGAGGGAGTCTGGTAAACCCTTTGTACTAAAGGATGTCATGCATGTACCTGGATTGAAGAAGAACTTGATCTTTGTGGCGATGTTGGAGGATAAGGGGTATGATGTGGTCTTCAGCGAAGGAAAAGCCTTCCTGCGCAGTAAGACTACTGGAGAGACCCGGAAGATAGGGGTTCGAACCAAGAACCTTTATCGGTTGCAGGTAGATGGCTGCGCAGCTATGGCATGCAAGGCGGGAGAAGTGGTGAGCCGGGATGATGAGGGCGAACTGTGGCACAGGAGATTGGGCCACCTTCACCATGGAGCTTTGAAGATCCTACAGCAGATTTCTACTGGGCTTCCTAAGGGCACTCTTGCGTAGTCAGATCAGTGCAAGGGGTGTACTTTAGGGAAGTATGTGAAAGCCACCTTTCACGAGAAGGATAGTCGCGCCACGACGATCCTTGAGAGAGTTCTCACAGACGTGTGTGGTCCTTTCTCTGTTGCTTCGACAGCAAAGCACAGGTATTATGTGATCTTTGTTGATGATTTCTCTCGAAAGTGCTGGATCTTCTTCATGCAGAAGAAGAACGATACATTCGCGAAGTTCTGTGAGTTTAAAGCACTGGTCGAGAAGGAGTCGGGGAAGAAGGTGATTGCTCTAAGGAGTGATAACGGTGGTGAATTCATCTCGGCTGAATTCAAGGAGTTCTGCAGCGCCGAAGGGATTCGGAGAGATCTCATCGCACCCCATAACCCACAGCAGAACGGGGTGGCTGAGCGGAAGAACAGAACGATCGTGGGTGCTGCACGGGCGATGTTGCATGATTAGGGCCTACCCCTTCACTTGTGGGATGAGGCATGCAATACAACAGTGTATGTGCAGAACCGTTGTCCTCACAAGGTTCTTGGCATGAGTACACCAGAGGAGGCTTATTCTGGCAAGAGGCCTGATATTTCCCATTTGCGGATTTTCGGATCTCCTGTCTACATGCATGTGACGAAGGATGCGAGAAGGAAGCTGGATCCAACTGCTGAAGATGGAATATTTGTGGGGTACACTGATACACCTCATAACTATCGGGTGTATGTGCCAGACAGTCGCAAGACTGTTGTGCGACGGGATATAAAATTCCAGGAGGAGAAAGCCATGCAGTGTTCGCTTGAGAGGGAGCTACACTTGCATGCAGATGAGGAGCTGTTAGTTCCTAAGGAGGAGCTTCCGGATGTGGATCGGCCACAAGAGGAAGTTCAGGAGGTGGAAGAAACCACCCATGCAGCGCCAACCATCAGAGGGCGCATGCGCACTACAGAAGCTGAGCGACTGGCTCGGGATGCAGAGAAGGTTGTAGGACCACCTACAGCACAGCGCAGACAGAGACAGTCACCGGATCGGTACATTGGATACATGGCTCTTGTGAGTCAATGTGTTGTGACGGAGCCATCCTCTTTTGAGGAAGCTGTGGAGGAACCCGCATGGGTTGATGCCATGATCGAAGAATATGATTAGATCATCAGGAACAGTGCATGGGAGATTGTCCCAAGACCGGTTGGGAAATCAGTTGTAGGTTCGCGATGGATCTACAAGGTGAAGCAGGCGGCTGACGGGAGTGTGGAGAAGTACAAGGCGAGATTCGTCGCCCGTGGCTTCTCACAGATCGAGGGGATTGACTATGAGGAGACTTTTGCACCTGTCGCAAGGTACTCTTCCATACGGACGATCCTTGCTCTCTCAGCGCAGATGGGGTGGCACATTCATCGGATGGATGTGAAGACTGCGTTCCTCAATGGAGTTATTGAGGAGGAGGTGTACATAGAGCAGCCTGAAGGTTTTGAGATCTTCAGCAGTGAGTCGCATGTGTCCCGACTCAAGAGAGCACTGTACGGGCTGAAGCAAGCACCTCGTGCTTGGTACACTCGGATAGATAGCTACTTCACCGAGCTTGGATTCTCCAAGAGTGAGGCGGATCCAAACCTGTACCAGATTGTGGTGGAGGGGAAGCTGTTGATCATCGTACTGTATGTAGATGATCCGATTTTGACTGGCGATGAGCAGTTGATACTTTCATGCAAGGAGGATCTTGCACGAGAGTTTGAGATGAAGGACTTGGGCATCCTTCATTATTTCCTGGGATTGGAGATTTGGCAGCGCAACGGAGGACTGTTTGTTTCTCAGGGCAAGTATGCCGGGAGATTCTGGAGAGGTTCAACATGCAAGGCTACAAGCCTGTTGACACTCCTCTTCCTGGTAGTTGGAGGAAGGAGGATGCTACTTCAGCGGAGGTAGTGGATGCCACTGTCTATCGACAGTTGGTGGGGTCGCTTATGTATCTGGTCAATACACGACCCGATATATGCTATGCAGTTAACCAGCTTTCGCAAGCTATGGTTAAGCCTACCAAGCTTTTTTGGAAGGCGGGCAAGCATGTATTGCGCTATATCAGAGGCACATCGGGATATGGTCTATGGTATAGACAGGATGATGGAGTGAAGCTTTCTGGCTTCACTGATGCAGATTGGGCAGGGAGTCCAACGGACCGGAAGAGCACTTCTGGAGGAGTTTTCAGCATTGGGTCGACAACAGTTTCCTGGTACAGGAGGAAGCAGAGATCCGTGGCACTCAGTTCAACAGAGGCCGAGTACATGGCAGCAAGTTTGGCTGCATGCGAGGCTATTTGGATGAGGAAGATCCTCGCAGGTTTGTTCAGGTTGCATTTGGAGCCTACAGTGATCTACTGTGATAACCAGAGCTGCATCAAGCTCTCGGCTAATCCATTATTTCATGATAGGTCCAAACATATCGACATCAGGTACCATCATATCAGAGATTGTGTTCAGCGGAGGATCATGATGCTTTCATATGTTCCCACGGAGGATCAGGATGCCGACATCCTGACGAAGGCGCTCACCAGGAGCAAGTTCGAATTCCACAGAGGCAGGATAGGGGTTGCAGATAATCCATATCTTGCCGAGAGGGAGTGTTGAGAATGCAGCAAGATGATGGAGCTTAGTGAAATGAAGTCGCCTTCACTAAGTGGGCCCGCAGGCAAATTCTGGCGCAAAGTCTATTTTTAGACTATGTCTATTTTTAGACATATGGAGCATGGTTCGGGGATTCCAGTTGGAGATTCTTGGAGCATTGGTCATGTTGGTAAAAATAGATGAGACTCTATTTTTTAGGTCGAAGAGGTCGAAGGCTATTTTTAGACTGCCTCTCCTAAAAATAGGGAAGTCAAATATTATTTACCCTTAATAATATTTAGACTATAAAATTCAGTTTACTCTCTTGGAGCACTTCAGTTCGAGCTACAGAAGTGGCTCATGCATCTGACAGAGGAATCACGTGGTTCCCAAGGGTTTGATGGCATTATGCATGGTTGACTTCAGTTGGACTTCAGTGGCAGAAGTTTGGAGGAGTTAATGAGACAGCTAGTGGAGTTGTGTTCTGTTTATTTTAGTTGAACTAGTTGAGATTAGTTTAACTAGCTAATCAATTAGTTATGAGTGGAGTGAATTAAACATTATTTAATTCATTAATTAGTAACTCATTATTCAACTCAAGAACACATCAGTTCACTACAGTGCATGATCAGTTCAGTGGAGACCAGTGAAAGAGGTAGATGAAAGGTGGAGTTAGCTATCAGTGGCGACATCAGTTGTGCATGAGATTTGAACCACACTTGGAGGAATTTCCCATGATGATTGCGCTGTCAAGCCAAGGAGATTCGAACCTTGGATCTCTATATAGACAGGCCTGGATTGCGCAATAGAGGCAAGGTAATTGGCGGTGAGTTTTGAACCAGTAACCTGTTCAAAACTGAGCTAGTTTGTGTGTAACTTCATGAGAAAGTACTGAGTACTTGTGAGGAGTATTATACTGAGTTTGTTACATGATTTCTCCATTATAATATACACAATAGCTGCGGGGTTTTCAGCTATAAGCTTTCCCCATACATACTGTGTTAATGTGTATGATGATTTGATGTGTTATCGCTTGATTTTATTTCCGCATGTTTGATGATCTGAGTGGAAAAGATTATGTGTTGCATATAAATTCGAATTGTATGTGATCAGGATAGTCTCGGTGGATAATTAATCATTATTCAGCAAATTTCTACACCCTTAGATTAATAAACACAATGGATTGATATTATAAACCCAAGGTATTAATACTAAAAACCCAAGAGATTATAAACCTAGCAGAATAATATTAAAACTAAGAGATTAATATTATAAACCCAAGGTATATAAACCCTAAGATAAATATTATAAACCCTAAAATAAACATGGTTGACCATGGTCAATTTTCATATTGAGAAAATATTTGTCACAATGAGACATTGGACCATGGTTATCACTGATATTCAAATGGAGACAATCTTTGTCACAATGTGACATTGGACCATAGTTGATTTTCATATTGAGAAATTCTTTGTCACAATGTGATGTTGGGCCATGGTTGACCATGGTTAACCATGATTATAAACCCAATGGATTTATATTAAACTCTAAGATTAATATTATAAGCCCTACGAATAATATCATACCCTTGGAAAATGAACCCTTAAATTAATAAACTGAAGAGATTGATATTAAAAACACAAGGGATTAATACTAAAATAAACATAGTTTATATTTAATTAGTCGATGTATTTATATGTTTGACGGAATGAAGTTTGAATGGCTTCGTATAATAATTGCTTCAAATTCAAATTGTATTTATGTGGAATTAGGCTCTTGCTTATTTTGCATACTAACATTTGATTTATGTTATTTATTAATCTAACTACATTATTAAAAATGATTGATATATATGTGTATTAAATTTATTTTATATAACATTATATTTAATATATAAACAAACAATGCATTAATATATTTCACTTAAATAAAATCAAAAAATATGAAATGAAGATTAAAGAAATAAAGGTCATTGAAACCAGAATCACATTCAAGTAGAAATAATCCACCATTGCTCCTCAAGGAATACATTAGCCAAATAAATGAGGTAAATAGCCTACCAAAAAATTATGTGGTAAAGTTATTGTCTCTATACTTGTCTAGGATTTCATAAGCTTATATATTATTTTCTAAGGTTTAGTAAGTTTGTATAACATTATATAATATTAGCTTTTAAATGTTTTTTTTAGTGTGTTAACTTTTCTATGGCTAATCAATTTACATTTTTAAAAAAATTGCTTTTCCATATTATCGTACTAACGTGCCTTTTGAAATACTTTGTTTTCACTTCATCACGTTACTTCGAATTAATTAAGTAGAAATCAATCTTATTTTGTAAACAGGTTTCTTCGAATTAATTAAGTAGAAATCAATTTTATTTTGTAAACACAACAATGGTATTGAAGATTCATTCCTTTCTTCTCCTCTTCCGGATAGGCTTCTAAAGGTTAATGATAACTATTCAACTGATCAAAAAGACAAATTGTAAAAATGACCATTGAGAGTTTTTCTTTTTCTTTTTCTTTTTTCTAAATAAAAATATATCCACTTTTCCATCTCTAAAAGTTAATAATGACTATGAAAATGATATAAGAAGTCAAATTGTAATAATGAGAAGTGATAAGTTTTGTTTTTCTTTTGAAAATAAGTTACCTAGAGAATTCTCATAAAGAAAGATAAATTGTAAAGTTTATATATATATATAAACCATGACAAAAAAAAATTATATTTGATGCAGGAGCATTAGCTCCGAAAGACACCTTGTAATTTACCTAAGCTAGGGGGTTTCATGTTTTATTAAATTTTGAGTGATTAATTATATTTTAATTGATTATTTGTGAGAATTTGTAAATATGAGAGAAATTAGTTTCTAGATTATTTAGAATTAATGAAGGAGCCTAAGTTGGGATTAGTTTCTAAGTTTTAGGGATGAGAATCTATCTTTTAGGGATGTTGAGAGATTTAGGGATTTGATGAGATATTAAGGGGATTGAGCATTTAATTAGATCATTTTTTAAATTGTATAAATAGGAAGGGGTTTTGAGAGGAAAATACATTGAGAGATTGTGAGGAAGTGTGAGATTGAGAGTAGGCTTGAACAGCAAGGCTGTAAGCCTTCAGCAAATTGTAAAGGGCCACCGAATTGAAATATCTGGCCAGCAAAGTTTGTAAGTCATTGTTTTGTTTCAGTTTATATACATTGGTTAATTGAGGAATTGTATATTTGTCTCCTGAAGTTCATGGCATTGTTGAAGAAATGATCAATGGGCTTGTAATCACATTTATTTGTGTGAAAACTGCCATGCAATTCATTAAGGGTAAAATGGTGTTAACATCTCTGTTTGTAAATTAATAGGGCGCCATTCTAAGTGAAAATTTATGTTGGAAGTCGATTTACTGTGCGCATAGAGCATTGACAGATTGTGTTGAAATGCTCAAAGGTATGAAAGCATATGATGAAATGCATGAAGGAGCGTTGTTTTCATTAAATTTCAATGGATCTACATAAACTCCAAGTTCAGTGACAAGCAACGAATGAATTATGTTTGCTGAAGTGATAGAATTGAAGTAATTGTTTTATTGTTAAATGAAGCACGAAAATGAGTTTATAATCTCTGCGTAGAAGTGAATTCTCTTGATACTGTGTGATTATCATAGCACTGTTTAAGTCCAATGCACATTTTGTTGTTTAAATCCAATGTAGAGTACAAAACAGATTGAAGAGCGCTGAACTCGGGTTTTTAACTCTGTTTATAATCACTGTAATTGCGGAAGGGCTGTTGCAGTGAATGGTAAAAAGAGAATATGTATTCAACAGTGAATGGATGAGAATTGAATTAAGCATGAGGTGCGTAGGCAGATATATGATAAAACTGAGTTCGATAGTCACAACAATTCAGTAATGCGTTGTGAGCAATGGGTGTCTTGAATGCAGAACCGTTGTTGAGTTTTGAAATCGATAATCACCTTAGTATGAAAGGCTAATCTGTTTGATAATTTGCTATCAGAATCTGTCCCAAGTTTGGGCGCAAGCGAATTGAAATGATTTGTAAAGGTGCGCAGAGATTGCCCGATAGTATGAAGAAATCCAATTGCAGAGAAACGTGGATAAGGAGTCAAAGGTTTTAAAAGCCAATCAACTTATTCAATTGCAGCGTACAGTGGAATTGAGAAGTTTGATCGCCGGTGAATTCCAGAACCTGAAAGCATAGTCTGGAGATTAATACAAGAATTTGAATGGTAAGTTAAAACCCTTAGTGCAGAAATGTAACAGCATTTGAATCTGGAACCAAAAGGAGATGCGTTCTGAATTATAATGGTAAGCAGTTGTTTAATGATATTCGATTTTAAACAAAGCCTGAAATCGATGAATTGTGAAAACGCTATTTGCTGGAAGTATTCCTAAATGATAATTGAGTGATTGCACTGATATGTATTGAATCACTGAAAGGAACTGGCATATGGTGGTAATTAAGTCAATGCATATGTATAGAGTTTGTTAACCATGTCCAGCGTGTTTAAAAAAAAACAAAGGCGCACAAACCCAAGTGGATTCTTGGCATTTGAGCTATTGTTAAATGAGAGGTGATGAATTCTGGAACGCTGGTATTTTGGCAAATCTCATTGATATGTGGTGCATTTTTTTTCCAGTCATATATAAACGATAAGTGTTGGTTTTGTTTATAGAAGCATTCAAATGTTTGGTTGGATTGGAAGTGTTTGCCAATGATGTAAAGAATGAAATTTACCACATACAATAATTGATTGGGTTCATAATCATAAAATCACAAGATTGAGTTATAGACAAGTGTTGGGATTTTAAACCTAGAGTTTAAAATTAATTGTGGATAGTCAAAAGTCCTTTCTAAAAGTTCTAATGCAGTTTGGGTTTAAATGCATGAAAGAAGAATGGTTGAGTCATGGGAATGAACTTATGTTGAAGGCTTCCGCATTATAATGGTATTGTATGAGTTTGCCAACTATTGAAGTTTTGATTTGGGGAAAATGCTAAGATGAACGTTGGTATGCACAGTTGTGTTTAATGATCCTGGGTATTGCAGGCCTAGCCCTGCGTCATTTTGGTATCAGAGACGGAATGCTCTGTTGAAATATTTATTTTCTGAATGATGGCAAGAAGGTTTTGTTGAATTGAAATGTATTTTTGTTAAATGACTGAAGGGAAGATCAGATTTCTAAATCTGATATGCAAACTACACAAGTGAACAGGATTGCAGGGAGGAAAATATCATGCAAGATCTTAAGAGGTGAGATGATTTTTCTGATTTGAAATTTGTAAATGCAGTTTATGGTTGCAGAGAAGATGATGGCAGTGAACCTGGCATTCAGCTAAAGGCTGGATAAGGAGGACAATTGCAGTGTCCTGAAGAAGAAGGTGAGTTGAAGAGATAGCCCAGAGAGAGAGCAGAGGAAAGTGCTCAAAAGGTTCCAGAGGCAGTGAACCAAGTACTTACCAAAAGACTGAGTGAGGAGGGCTTGGTGAGGTAAGTGGCAGCAGAAGAGATTGCTGTCGTAGAGGCTAGTACAACTCATGGTGAGTGAACAACTCATGGAGAAGATGATCATGGAGGATCAGAGAAGAGGTTCAGAAGAATGCCACAGAGATGAGATGACTGCAGAAGTTCGAGAAAGAGAGATTGCAGTAATGAAGGTACAATTGCAGGTACTAGAAGAATGGCTGCAAGAGCAGGAAAACCAGAATAGAGGATGGATCTTTCCACTGAAGGGAAAGAGAGTGATTTGGCGACAATTGCAGAGGAGGTTGAGGCAAATTGTGATTGCCTTGTTGAAAAAGGAACTTAGAGTTCTTGAGCCAGAGTTGGAATTTGAAGATTCCACATGCAGATTTGTTCAGAGGGGAGTGCTTGAAGAAGCAGTCAAGACTGAAAAGTCTTGTGGTTTTAAAACTGATGAGTTGTGTGTGTTTGCAGGTACAGCACAGGAAGAGGAACAAGCTTTAGAGTTTGTTCAGGAGAGAGAAGAGTTGAATCTGAAGGCTGTTCAGATTAATACTGAGATAGCAAGATCTCAGAAGGGAATGAAGACAGAGGAAGCAGAAAATGATAAGTATTTTGAAAGAGGAAGCAGTGATGCTTTTGCTGTTACAGTACAAGAGAAAATTCTTGTAGATGCTGAAGAAGAGAAGCAGTCTGAAGTGCAGATAAGGGAAGTAACAGTTGATACTGTTGAACATTTTATGCAAACTGAAAGTTTATGTATGAATGCAGGTGATGATGATATGCTTCAGCAATGCTACAGAGAAATTGCATTGCTAGAATATTTGTTGAAGAACTCGGAGTATGACAAGGAGATTGTAGCAGATGAAAGAATTCAGTACAGTGAACGAGTGCAGAAAGATGTCAGGGAAGCAGATGATATGAGAGAAAGACTAGTTGACAGTCTTGAGAATTCTTCAGAGGATTCTTTGGGAAGTTTGGATCAGCATACTGATGTGCTGATAGTGGAGGAGAATTCAGAACAGCATACTGAAGTGCTGGCAAAGGAGGACAAGGCACTGATGCCTTATGATTTTTGTTCTAACAAGTGTTTTGTGGATGCAGGTATTGTTGCAGAACATTTGACTCAGTTGAGCAGTCAAATGAAGGGAGAAGAAGTTTTATGTTCCAGAAGACAAGAGGGCATGGATGATCGGGTGGCAGTCAGAACAGAAACAAGCATAGAAGCAAGAAGTCAGCGAGTGACAGTACAAACTGAGCAAGTCGTCTTAGCTTAGCAGGCAGAAAGAAATCAGCAGCCGGGAGATTTATTGGACCAAGAGATTGAAAATATCAGAAGGCTGATGACGAAAGAATCCCAAAAGAGACCAGCAGCAGCGAGAAAGAAAAGGAAAGACAACAAGAGAAAGACAGCGAAAGATTGCAAGAGCAGAGCAAGTGGAGCACTACAACACAAAATATGGAAACCTGGAAGACAACAGCAGATAACAACAGCAGTAAAGCAATTGACAAGCACGGAAAGATTACAAAATAAAATTTGGGATCCAGGAGGAAATATCCAGACTTATGACCAGGTGGTCATGAATTTTCTTACATGGGGAGTCTGATGCAGGAGCATTAGCTCCGAAAGACACCTTGTAATTTACCTAAGCTAGGGGGTTTCATGTTTTATTAAATTTTGAGTGATTAATTATATTTTAATTGATTATTTGTGAGAATTTGTAAATATGAGAGAAATTAGTTTCTAGATTATTTAGAATTAATGAAGGAGCCTAAGTTGGGATTATTTTCTAAGTTTTAGGGATGAGAATCTATCTTTTAGGGATGTTGAGAGATTTAGGGATTTGATGAGATATTAAGGGGATTGAGCATTTAATTAAATCATTTGTAAAATTGTATAAATTCATGGAGGAATAGGAAGATTGTGTGTGAGTAGAGATTGTGAGAGAGTGTGTGATTGGGAGTAGGCTTGAACAACAAGGCTGTAAGCCTTCAGCAAATTGTAAAGGGCCACCGAATTGGAATATCTGGCCAGCAAAGTTTGTAAGTCATTGTTTTGGTTCAGTTTATATACATTGGTTAATTGAGGAATTGTATATTTGTCTCCTGAAGTTCATGGAATTGTTGAAGAAATGATCAATGGGATTGTAATCACATTTATTTGTGTGAAAACTGCCATGCAATTCATTAAGGGTAAAATGGTGTTAAAATCTCTGTTTGTAAATTAATAGGGCGCCATTCTAAGTGAAAATTTCTGTTGGAAGTCAATTTACTGTGCGCATAGAGCATTGAAAGATTGTGTTGAAATACTCAAAGGTATGAAAGCATATGATGAAATGCATGAAGGAGCGTTGTTTTCATTAAATTTCAATGGATCTACATAAACTCCAAGTTCAGTGGCAAGCAATGAATGAATTGAAGGTTAAACTCTGTTTACTGAAGTGATAGAATTGAAGTAATTGTTTTATTGTTAAATGAGGCACGAAAATAAGTTTATAATCTCTGCGTAGAAGTGAATTCTCTTGATACTGTGTGATTATCATGTATGAAATGCCACTGTTTAAGTCCAATGCACATTTTGTTGTTTAAATCCAACGTAGAGTACAAAACAGATTGAAGAGCGCAGAACTCGGTTTTTAACTCTGTTTATAATCACTGTAATTGCGGAAGGGCTGTTGCAGTGAATGGTAAAAAGAGCATATGTATTCAACAGTGAATGGGTGAGAATTGAATTAAGCATGAGGTGTGTAGGCGGATATATGATAAAACTGAGTTCGATAGTCACAAAAATTCAGTAACGCGTTGTGAGCAATGGGTGTCTTGAATGCAGAACCGTTGTTGAGTTTTGAAATCGATAATCACCTTAGTATGAAAGGCTAATCTGTTTGATAATTTGCTATCAGAATCTGTCCCAAGTTTGGGCGCAAGCGAATTGAAATGATTTGTAAAGGTGCGCAGATATTGCCCGATAGTATGAAGAAATCCAATTGCAGAGAAACGTGGATAAGGAGTCAAAGGTTTTAAAAGCCAGTCAACTTATTCAATTGCAGCGTACAGTGGAATTGAGAAGTTTGATCGCCGGTGAATTCCAGAACCTGAAAGCGTAGTCTGGAGATTAATACAAGAATTCGAATGGTAAGTTAAAACCCTTAGTGCAGAAATGTAACAGCGTTTGAATCTGGAACCAGAAGGAGATGCATTCTGAATTATAATGGTAAGCAGTTGTTTAATGATATTCGATTTTAAACAAAGCCTGAATTCGATGAATTGTGAAAACGCTATTTGCTGGAAGTATTCCTAAATGATAATTGAGTGATTGCACTGATATGTATTGAATCACTGAAAGGAACTGGCATATGGTGGTAATTAAGTCAATGCATATGTATAGAGTTTGTTAACCATGTCCAGCGTGTTTAAAAAAAAAACAAAGGCGCACAAACCCAAGTGGATTCTTGGCATTTGAGCTATTGTTAAACGAGAGGTGATGAATTCTGGAACGCTGGTATTTTGGCAAATCTCATTGATATGTGGTGCATTTTTTTTCCAGTCATATATAAACGATAAGTGTTGGTTTTGTTTATAGAAGCATTCAAATGTTTGGTTGGATTGGAAGTGTTTGCCAATGATGTAAAGAATGAAATTTACCACATACAATAATTGATTGGGTTCATAATCATAAAATCACAAGATTGAGTTATAGGCAAGTGTTGGGATTTTAAACCTAGAGTTTAAAATTAATGGTGGATAGTCAAAAGTCCTTTCTAAAAGTTCTAATGCAGTTTGGGTTTAAATGCATGAAAGAAGAATGGTTGAGTCATGGGAATGAACTTATGTTGAAGGCTTCCGCATTATAATGGTATTGTATGAGTTTGCCAACTATTGAAGTTTTGATTTGGGGAAAATGCTGAGATGAACGTTGGTATGCACAGTTGTGTTTAATGATCCTGGGTATTGCAGGCCTAGCCCTGCGTCAATATTTTAAAAATATCTTATTAAAGTTGACGAAATTTATTGTAATTCTAAATATATTAAAAATCAATTCTAGAAAACTTTTTCGATTAAACAAAATATATTATAAATTTAAAATACATATTAAAAAAATAGATTTCATTTTCCCAAAAATTATTTTAACAAGTCTATGAATATCATAAAAAACATCATAAAAATTGTTGCAATAATATGTTAACTAATACACAATGAATTGTTTACCGATATAATTCCTTTTTTAATGTTGAATCTTCGGTACATGTGGAAAATTTTATACAATACTTTGTATATAAATTGGAACAATACGTACACATTTTACAAAGATCATCACAGTATTTAGAGATATTAAGCAGAATCACATCAGGGTTTGATATGGAGAAGAAAAGAAATAACATTCCCATCCAGACTAGAGGGTGTTTCAGACATACCAACACCCTATATCCTGCAGTCCTCCATACACCCAGCAGAGATTCCAAAACTAGTGTTGTTGTTCTCACCGACTCAAAAAATCAAAAGGTGGAACATCAAGCCATCAAGTGGGGAGATCTGAACTTCCCAGAGCATTGGATCATTCGTAACCCCAAGCCCATCTCTGCCAGATGCATCACTTCTGCTAATATTAGAGAATATCAATCCTCAGCCACACTGTCATTTCCTAGAAGATCTACTATAGACAGAAGAAGGATTGAAGAAGCTTGCAGAAAGTCTCCCATGTACAGAAATCCAGATATTGTAGATACAGCTTGTTCCAACATTATTTCTAGTTTCTGTAAACATATTACTTTGTTTGAATTTGCATAGCTTGTTAATTTTAATCCCCTTGAAGTTTCATGTCCTCAATGTAAAAGCCTGGTTAATCTCAGCAGTCTTGCTTATCTTGTTATTCATGAAAATCATAACCCAAGGGCAGGAGAAGCTCCTGCTTCTACTTCTGTAAATCCATGCCCAAATCCTAGGTAATCTGACATCCCATTTCCACACGATTCATACCATGTCCTTATGATGCATGAAATAACTACTCTAGAGAATGAAGATCCCAAGTTAATAGAGATGTTCAGTAGAATGAGGCCACCAAACATGCCCAGATATGGTATTGGTTATCTTGAACAGATGAATCATTTAATTCCAGACTGTAGATTTAAAGATCTACCATCTGATTGCAAGAAACCATCAGTCACAGAGATGCATACGTTCTTCACACTTATGGATGGATGTTTGAAGTATAAAATTGATTCCCAGTGGATGAAACAGATGTTGAACTGGGATATCTATACACATCCTGAGGCTAATTCCTTCGGTCTCACACATTCATGTGAAGAAAAGATCAGACTATCTCAGGAATGGAAGGATTACATGGAAAGATCCAATACATGGATATCTTTCTACACATGGAAGAAAATGAAACAGTCTGATAATGTCTTAATGACTGATTCTACAACATCCTCTTCACAACATTCTTGGTCAGTTGTTGATGGTAGTAGAATTGAGACCTCTACTACATTTCCTCCCTTCAAAGGAATTATTTTGGGGGAAGCTCAAAATACAGCCAAAGCTATTCCTTTGGTCCTAAAAGACGACAATGCTCTTGGCATTGATGGAAGAATCCAGAAAGCTAGTGAACAACTTAATTGGACAAACACAGCTATCACTGGATTAGAAAGAAATATTGCCAAAATAGTTTTTGTAAAAGAACAGCTTGACAAAGTCCAAGTCTCAGTTAACGATGTAAATAATGTTTTAAATAATGTACAGTAAGATTCTTCATTAGTTAAGTCATATTCCAGAGAATCCTTGAAAAGGATTGAAGAGGTAGAAAATTGTATAATGAATGAGTCCGTTTCTACCAAAAGTCTTATCTCCATTCTGTCAGAAAAGTTTGAAAAGTTAAATCCTTCAAAGACAGATAAGCTATTTCCTCCTTCCTATTTTCATAGAAGAAGGAGTGTACATAGGCAAAGTCATGTTGACAAGTTTCCTCATCTCTTTCCCAAGGAAGTTGGACAAACTCCCCAGAAGTCCGTAGCAGAACCTCAGAGTCCTACAGGAAATAAAATCACCATTGCCACCTTGTTTAGAGAATCTGAGCTAGAAACTCAAATTCTCCCTGTGTATGAACCATTAGAGATTCAATTTACCAAGTATCCAGCTCCAGACCTCAATGGTATGGGAAAACTTCCACCCACACATTTTTTTTATCCCAACAGTCATAAAGAATGGAATGTTGATTCACTTAGCATGGGTCAGATCAGGGAAATGCTTGATCAAATGATGGTTGAATACAAATTGATGTGTGTTGGAGGAAAAGAAAAAGTTGAATCTTGTAAAACTCTGATTCAGTGCTTTACAGGCACATTAGCCAGATGGTGGGAACTAGAATCTTCGCCAGCCTTAATCAAAAAGATGGAAGAAGAAGTGTTAAAAGATGAAAATGGTGATATCATGTTTCATCCTAATGGCACTCCCATCAACAACATGATTGGTGCTGTGACTGCTATGATCCAAGAACATTGGTGTGGAACTGAGACCATTGTCTCAGATAAAAATGAAATTGTTTTGATGAACTTGAAGTGCATGAATATAAATCAGTATGAAGATTTCCACAGAGACTGAATGGAAAGGATCTATTTGGTCAAAGATCCTAAGAATCTCCTATGGAAGCAGGTATATCTTGCAACTCTACCCTCAAAATTGGTAGACATCATTAAACTGCAAGAATCCTTTCAGTTTCCCTTTGAAGTATACACTTGGGGTGAAATATATGCAACTATTACTAAAGTTTTGATAACTTTATGTACTAGTTCTAAGATGAATAGATCAATAGAAAAGATGCACAGATTGCCTGGTACTAAATCTTTTTGTAGTAAATATGGCATCACAATTGATGATCCCCTAGTGAAACATAGAAAAACAAAAAGAAAGGCAAAGAAAGCACAGAAACGAGAAAAGTTCATCAGAAAGAGCAATAAGAGGAGATTTTCCAAGCCCTCCTCAAGACCATCGAGAAGAAAGGGATATTATAAATATGTCCCTAATACTCACTACTACAAACCATTAGATATTCATCTGAAGACAGAAAAGAAAGAAAGACTAAATCAGTTGGTATGCTGGTTATGTGGAAAACCAGGGCATACAGCCAACAGATGTCCTGATGGTGAAGAGTCCAAGAGAAACCGTGGCAAAAAATCCTAGCCACAAAATAAAAATAAAGTGATTGTCAAATCTGAAGAAAAATGTAGTAAATGTGGGTCTACATTTCATAATGCAGACAGCTGTCCCCACCTGTTCATACAACAAGCTGAAGAGTATTCTTCAGATTCTGAAAGTGTTTCTTCTTCCATTTCTTTATTGAAGAACTCCAAGCTCATTGCTATTGTTCAGATTCTAATAATTGTAAATGTGGATGTTCATCTAGCAGTGAATCTGAATTTTCATCTGACGAATCTTTTGTAGAAGATTTTTCTCAGAAATTAAAAGTTTTGATGGCCCAGTCAGAAGAAGATGAGTTGAAAATCTTTGCACAGATTTGTGCCATGGAGGAAGGAGACCTTAAGAATAGATTGTTGGAAACATTCATGTCATCTACATCCAGCAAAAGTGCTAGTAAGAAGCCCCTCTTCTTAGAAGCTTCTTATGAGAGAAACACCAAGGCCTATCAGAGGGATCACCAGCAGAGAAAATTTCATCCACTCACTTTGGGGGAGGTGAGTAGAGAGATCCATATGTTAAAATCAGAAATTTCTGCTTTAAAATCCCAAGTTGTTAAGCTTGAAAAAGGGAAACAGGAAGTAGCACAGCCTGTTTCAGGCCATAAAACAAATTATACATTGCATACTGCTCCCTTTTCTGAGTCATATGTTGAAATTTTAGAAGGACAGAAAGATCCCACATTGGGATTTAGAGAGATGCGAGTTCTTGCTATTGAATATCAACAGCATCATGTCAAAATCAATGTTTGTATTAAAGGTGAGATATTCTTTCTGACTGCACTATTAGACTCAGGAGCAGATGTAAATATATTTAACAAGAAAGCTATCCCCTCAAGATATTGGGTTTCAACCTCAAGAAGAATAATAGGGTTAGGAGAGAAAACCCTAGATTATGAAGTTCCTCAAGCTGCTGTTTGTTTTGATACGCATTGCATTAAGCTTAAGTTTGCAGTAGGAGATATCCCAGTTGTCTGCATCTTAGTTAATGTTTTTCTTGCAGCAGTAGAACCCCAAGGCTCTATCAGAATGGAGAATAATAGAGCATGGTATTTTATTACTGTGCCTACATCTAATGGGAAAACCAAAAGAATAAATATGCCTTATGTTTCAAATCCGAGAGTTTCCACCATGGTACAGGCAATGCATGAACTAAAGAAGGCTGAGAATAAGTATAGATTCCCTGGGATAAAAATCCTTGATGATCCTCCTGAAAGCACTCCACAGACCAAAAGTCTCCACAATGTACTGTCACCCAGTCACGGGTTTAATGTGACCGGATTTTCCCGAAGGCTTTTTCCAGTTAAAAAGCATCCTTAGTGTAAATAAACCATACATGATAGTTTTATCGTGGGCCTTCAAAACGCAATAAATGTACTTCCGAGTCTGAATAATACTAATGAATACGTCACCGCCTACATGATATTGTGTAACAAAGAAAAGTACGCACGTCACCTAATAAGCATGAAACATAGATCTATATTCCATTATTCTCTATTGGATTTTCTTGATATATGTATCATAACAATATCCAACCGCACAAATAGTAAAAGCTGACAAAACCAGGACATAATGAAAATGAAATTATCTTCTCGGTTCCTACATGGCTAAGCATTCAATTTGACAAATGATAAATTGGAACAATACGTACACATTTTACAAAGATCAGGGCTAAGCATTAGTGCATGTCGACGATTCACTGCCCTCTTTTGTCTCATGTTTCTCATCCTCACTTTGATATTTGATGGTGGAAAAATAAGCACCCAGTATTGGTAGCGAAAAATCTGGTATTGAAGTTTTCTACAGAATTGGGCAAAACGAAGGATTGAAACTCACGAGTCTTGAGCAATGTGAAAACTAGCATGTGGCCACCCGATCTTGGAGGCTCATAGAGAAATTTCAGGAAGTTCGTGCCTTACTCCCGTAAGAAAGTTAAACCACAAACAATATATGGCTAAAGAAAAAATCATCCCTCCCGGCATGAACCCTTGCTTAACTTTTTACTATTGTCCAATATGGTTACAAGAGGGCTCAATATGTTGCACGAAGTAAATAAACAACCGAAAGTCAGTTGAGAAAAGTTCTAGTTGTATGAAGTGCTTATTTGAAACATCATCACAATTTGCGATAGATCGATGAATCCAGTAATAGTGTTGTTCAATATGGTTACAACGAGGGCTGAACTAATTATTTCCTAGCTCAGATATGCAAAACATAATTAAAATACTGAAGTTATAACATTTACTAACCTGGTATTTCTGAACTCGTGGTAGAATAAACTTATACTGACAACAATGGTAGAATGCGTCTACCAATACAATGGTATTTCATCTACCAATACAAATGCATGCAATCCAAACCTTCGAGAGCCTTGCATGCCAAACTAGACCCTCTACGGGCACAGAAACCAGACGACAACAGCTTCCAGACTTTGTGTCGAAGGTGTTTCAAATATTTACGAAAACTGGTTACGTCGTGTTTCAAATATTTATTAATTCCTTTTTACGTCATCGTTTCAAATATTCTTGTTGTAACGGAGACGATAGAACCGACGACTCAATAAAAATAATAGTTAATATATTTCGCTGCAACGCTTCACCCTCCGGACCCTCCCAGCCATCGATATGGCACTCAGACGATGCATATTCGCTGGGCTAAATCGCTGCCGTTCATATTTAAAAACTTATGTTCAAAATATAAGTCAACAACTGTATATTCACCTGGATTCAACATAGAAAAACCTTCCTCTAATAAACTGCTAGTTATATAGACACTGGACTTGGATTTGCCGGATCGTTGTCAGAACTCAGATTAAAAAAGATAGGTGGAAAATTTGAAACACTTTGGTAACAACATAGAGAGATTTACTAATCTCCACTCACATGAGAGTTAACGGATGACAAGTTAACCAGAACTAAGCATGTTCACATCTCTTTTATTCATTACTATATTGCCATATAGAATATTGTATCAAATTGTATTCTATCATATTATTTCAGTCAATGCAGGAAAGCAATTGATTAATTAATTTTCTTTCTTCTTTCCTTGAATTTTTATTCATTATTTTCTACCTAGATTCAACTTGTACAAGTTCACTTTCAATTTCACATCCACACTGAAAGAGATGACGAGCATGATAGAGGTGAAACAACAATGAACAAATAAAACCTTTCCGGAAAAATCCTTAGATGAAAAAAGAGTCATATTTATTTTCTTGTAATTTCATTGTTAGAGTTGTGTTAAACATCTACTCGCTTGGATTGGAACTTATTATTTCATATTTATGAAACATATTATCGGACGGACTCATTATTAAGTGATTAAACTAAAACCCTAAGGGAATAATACTAAACCTAGGGTACCAATATTATAAACCCAAGGTATATAAACTTAAAGATTATAAACACTAAATTAAACGTGGTTGACCATGTTTGATTTTCATATCTAGACAATCCTTGTCACAATGCAATGGTGTACCATTGTTTACCATGCTTAACCATGGTTGATTTTATTATCCGGACAATTTATGTCACAATGCGACATTCGGCCATGGTTTACCATGATTGGCCATGGATGACAATGTTTGATTTTATAGAACATGGTTGAAAATGGTTAACCAAGGTCATGATTGACCATGGTTGAGAATGGTTGACTATGATTATCATATTGAGACAATATTTGTCATAATGTCACGTTTTACCATGGTTGAGATAATGATTGTTATTATAAACCCAAGGGATTAACACTAACACCCCAAGGGATTATGAACCCAAAGGAATAACACTAAACCCAAAGTACCAATATAGTAAGCCTAAGGTATATAAACCCTAAAATAAATATTATAAACACTAAATTAAACATGGTTGACCATGGTTGATTTTCACTCATTTCCAAAATATCATAAGAATAATTAATTATTTAAATATTAAATGTTTAAATATAATGTTCCTATTTAATTTAATTGTTTAAGATAATGTTATGTTTGGTTTGTTGCAATAACATATTTTCCATACATAATTGTAAAATACTTTGTTTATTGCAATACAATAATAAATTAATATAGAAACATCTTAAATTTATATAATGAGATAGATAAAATGTAAAAAACAAATTTTCATTAAAAAATAAATAATTAAAATATTATAAAAATTATAAAAAAAATATTTTTAAATATTTATTGACTAAAACTTACCTAAAATATTATATAAAATTTAAAATTCAAAGTTCAAATTCCCCATAAATCAAATCTATATATACGAATTATAAAATAATTTTTCAATTAAGAATAATATTCCTGTAAACACATTATTATTCTGATAGACTAATTGATATATCAATCTTACTATTAAATTTAATACTCATTTTTCCTAAATACATTGATATATTAATTTAATGACTAAAACCATATTTGAATGATTTTGTGGTGTATATTTTGAGAAGTGTTAGCATGCAAAATCTAAAATAAAGACATGAGATTTAAGGAAGCTATAATATTTTATTTAAAAAAATAATTAATGCTAATTGATAAGGTTAAAATGAACATGAGATTTACTTTTCTCTCTTAAATCTACTATCATTGTTATCGATTCAAATATTTTTCTGTTTATGAATAAAAGCACTTCGTGTCTAGACATCTCTTTAGAATCGGGTAGATTTCCCAAATAAATACATGTAAAACCTCATGCCTCCGACACTAAACATGTAATATCATATAGCATATCAATAGATCCATTTAAACCTAAATGCGAAGAAAACCGACCTTCGCACCAATAATACAAACTTTTCCAGTTTTGAACACTGAAAGCGTGACATGGTGTTTCTTGGAGGTATAGTATAGGTCTGGAAAAAATTTTGGGTGGGACTGTGGATAGATTGGAATAATAAACTTCAAATCGTATCAAATAATAGCAGTGAAATCCTAATATTTAAAAAGTTACTTACACGCATCTCAACTTCTTCAGGATTGATGCGATAGTGCTCAAGTTTAGATAACCATATGGGAAAATTTACTCGTCATCTTGCCACAATATTTTGGAGTTCAAAGCCCTGCAATTTCATTTGCAGAAGCTTAATTAATCTTGAATTATTTCACTCACATAGAGACGTACAAACCCTAAAGTCAAATTATATCTTGAATACCTGAAATTTCACGTTTGGGAAATATTTCTGAACTATACAAGCATGTTGGGACATAAAAGTACCAATCGCCAAATAAATTATTTATAGGAAACTAAATTAAATAAATATCCATTAACAAGGTCGGCGGAGGCAACTGGTTGGTAAAGTCGTTCTCATCATGATGGCAAGGTCTTCTTAAACAACCCCTAGTCTGTATGGCAATGTTATTTCTCTTCTTCTGCATATCAAACCCTGACGTCTGTATTTGAAGTTGTAAGATTTTGTCTATTGTTTCATCAAATACATAGATCGGGAAGTTAGGATAACAATCAAACCAGACAGGACCATTGGACAATGGGGCTACAATCCCTCCAATTATTGAATCAGTATATTTGTTATGCGTGAGATCTCTCACAGTAGCTAACACATATGTATCTAACCCTTGATGTGTGAGAGCATTGATTCCAATTCTAATACAACCCAGATGCAAATACTTTGTATCCAACTTTCCAGCTTCTGCCTGAAGCTGTTTCGGGTCAAGAAGGGGTATGGACTGTACACAATCTGAGTTTTCTTGAATGGAAATGATAGACTCCTTTATAGAGATCCTAGTGGCAGCTTTAAGGTTAAAGGCTGACACATCAGCATAGACTTCAGATGCGGAAATATTTGGAAGTTTCCATCTTGTAGATGGTTCAGTTTCTTCATACAATAACTCAGAAGAATTCAATACTCTACTAGAAGCAGTAGCAAACATGTCCCGAAGGGGATCTTGTTCTGCTCTTTCTTTCTCGTCTAATTCTCTGAAAGAAATTGATTTTCTGAAAGAGTCCATTATGGCTTCAAATAAAGAGAGGATGATTTTGAGTACTGACCTTTTTCTTGAACCAGAAACTCTTTCTGGCTCTGATACCAATTTTACGCAGGGGCTTCACAAATCGAAGCTTGCAACAGCAACAACAGGTTGACTGGCCTTGTTGAGTTTCTTCTCTGTCTTGGATCTTTTCAAGAACCTTTACACGAACCCATACACGAAACTACTCCCATTGTCTCGCACTAACGGCTTAAACACGGCCTCTTGCCTTCAATAGCCTTGGCATCCCTGGGTGGTTTGGCGAACCTCTGGAAAACCTCAAGTGAACAAAGAGAGACAGATACTACCTCAACAAACAATATAAAGCTCAGAGTTTCAAGTACTCAAAAATGCGGAAAAACTTCTTCTCTTTTTTGATATCAAAATTTCATTAAATAAATCTTCTGGACTCAGAGATTTCTTTCCAGAGATCGACTGTATCAACATTTACCAGTGATAGCTTCTCAATAAATGAGATAGTGTTCTGGAGGCTTCCTAGCTAAATACAAACTTTGTCTAAGAAATATAACAAACAAAACTATCACACAAACTCGATCTAATGATCTGGCCACTTTAGGCTCTCACCAGTGCCAAGCACACTGATGCGCAGGCTTCTCAGATCAGACTCTAGACTTGGAAACTGATCTTCGTGATGCAAGCAGATCGAGATTGAACTCGCAGATGCAGAGTAGGAAGAACTCAGACTCTGACTCTAAACACACAAAGACTCAAAAAACCGAACAACCGATCCAACAACTGATGCCGAAAGAGTGAGCCTTACCCTCATTTTATAGGATGAGAGAGGGGACAAGCAATCAATTCAAATCTGTCAAGGACTAAGACGTGGAGGAGGAATCATTGCTTTCGAGTAACACCGAAGTGACATCCGCACAGAGATTCCTTCATCCGGACACAAACATGTGGGTGATAGTGCTTAGTACAAAGTGGATTCCTTTTGGTACAAAAGGCCCACGAGAACTGTATGAAAGGAATATTTACACAGTGAAGCTTTTTACTGGAAATCTCACGAGAAACCGGTCACTTTAATCCCATGACTGGGAGACAATACACTGTGGATACTCTTTTATGAGTGGAGTCCACGAGAACCACTTTCTGCCGGATCATCAAGGATTTTAATCCCAGGAAATCTATACCTCTGGTATGTGGTATCATTCCAAGCTTTAGTATAGATTCTCCTTACAATCATAGGCCTATTTAAAATTATTTGGTGTTTGAATTTTTTCATTATTAACCACTGGTTATGTTGTCTCATATGCTGCATCAAGGTCTGTGATTCTGGTATTTGATGCAGATCTCTAACCTTTTGACAAGGTGTGTGGAAGCATTCACCGATTCCATTATCAATACACCAATCACATTGGCTCTGAAAGAAGGATTCATAAGGATCTATAGCAGTTGTGTTGAGCCCGAAATCCTTCCACCAATCTTGTAGCCATTCTGGTTGCTGGTTGCCCTGCATGATCCATGTGGCTCCAAATTTAAACTTAGTATAGTGGGTCTCGTTTTTTCCATCTTTATTCAGAAGATCCCACCACAATTTTTTATACCCTGAAAAATTATAAATGGTGTCAAGAAATAATAAATCAAGATTATCTCCTGGCCATTGATTAAAATGTGTCCAGGTCCATTCAGGGTTTCTTGTCCTATTTATGACCAAGTACTTGTAATAGACTCTTTGTCTATCACTTCCTTATGTACATGTGACAGAAATATCAACAAAGTCATTTGCTAATGACTCTTCAGCTTCATATGATGCCGCCATACTCCGAGAGTATACCATGTCATGTATCCATCTGCTGCCTTTTGGGTACACTCTTCTCTCTGGTACAAGATGCTGAAGATCTGTATGATTTTGAAGATTAGCATCAAGTACTTTAGTATTTCGAATCTGCCAATTGGGCTTCCACTCGTCTCTATACTCTGCCCAATTTTTCTCTTCTGGGATAGTCCTTAGTATCTCTCTCTGATGACTCTGATCCCATTCGGTCATAATTACCATGACTTGGTCTTCTTCTTGTTCTTGTTGCTAGATGTATTCCCGGCTCAAAAAGTCTGGAAGGTGATTGTTTACTCCTTTGATGTGCTCAACTTTGAAGTCAAAGTTGGCAAAAAGTGCTTGCCATCTGGAAAATT
This sequence comes from Pinus albicaulis, assembly GCA_034641835.2. Taxonomy (NCBI): domain Eukaryota; kingdom Viridiplantae; phylum Streptophyta; class Pinopsida; order Pinales; family Pinaceae; genus Pinus; species Pinus albicaulis. Next base: position 52,800 of record JAXQQM020064365.1, read on the forward strand.
TGGCTTCTCCAGGATTTTTGATGTTCTTTGTGAGGACTTTTCCTAGTGCTGAAGCATGAGTCCTTAGTAAGAATGGTTTATTGACAAGATGTATAGATAATTTGTCAATACAGTTCCAGGCAGCTTTTACCTCCCTTTCAATAACAGAATAATTCTTTTCTGTCTTGCTCCAGGTTCCAGAGGCAAACTGTACTACCTGTTCATCTTTGTCATCTTCATTCTTCTTTTTCTTTAACACACCTCCCCATCCGATGTCACTCGCATATGTTTTCACAATTTTGAAAAAACTTCCATCAGCAACATATAAAATAGGTAGGATTTTTACCTTGGCTTTAATCTGTCGAACAGCTTCTGTATGCTCGTCAATCCAAGGTGAAGGATTTTTCTTTAGTCTCTGATTTTACAGAGATCTATCTGCAGCACAATCCTTATAAAAATTTCCAACATAATTCAAACATCCTAGAAATCTTTGAAGATGGGTCTTATCCAGGATGACATCAGGGAATTTGTCTACAAATTCCATAGCCTTAGGTTACACAGTAATTTGTCACCGTCCCTGCAATCCCCATCTCGCCCATTGGAGGGTCGTTTCTGTGACCAATAAGTAGTGTCATGCCTTGCAAATACCATCATTGCATCCCTTTCCATGAGGACAACATTTCTTCTGTTGATCATTTCCTGAGCAGACCCCTAACAACACCTGTTTTTGCCTTGGCGCTAGTAGCTCGTTATGTACCCGCGCCAATGGGGGAAAATTAACACTGAGCCCGCGCCAATTGGCGCTCTGTCCCAGTTAAGAACCCGCGCCACTCTGCTTTTGGAAAGTTTTTTAAAAAAAGAGGCGAAGTTTCGATTACAACAACTTCATGGATGAGTCATCAGGAGTGGTTTCGCCTGAATAACCACGACCTTCCTCCTTTGGCCTCTTGTTTCCACCATATGGGGAACCTCCCAAAGGATAAGGCCTCCCTTCCACTATTGTAGGGATCCCAACCTCCTCCTCTCCTCTATAAATATAGCCTTCATCCATTGATGAAGGGACTGGAAAGGTTGAAGGGCTGATAGTCTTGAAGTGCCTAAGCTTTGAATCTCCATATTCCCAAGAGCCTTCGTGCTATAAAGAATCCTCTCTTTCCCTTAAGGCCGACTCAAGTAAGGAAACCATTTTCGAGAGACTCCGGAGAGGTTTTCCCTTTCCTTGGCGAGCTTTGCGAGACGTGGATGACCGGAGACCCGTCCGAAGGAGGCTGTGACGTCAGAACTTGGTTGTAATCTCTCTTCGTTTATTATTTAATAGATGATTATGATTATGGTTCCACTCCATTTTCCATCATGTTAATGCGAGTAACATCCTTTCTGACTGATGTTTAGTTACGTGTGCCGGATTTTATGCTTGTATCTATTCGTTTCTTCCATGTGCAGGTGTTCATCCGCGGAGATCGTGGAGGGATTGTGATCTGCCGAGGCTGAGGAACGGGGACGCTTCTTCTTCAGATCATAGCGTTGGAATCCAGGTAGGCTTCTATTCCTATTCTTTTCATTCGTAACTAGGAGCTTGCGTCATAACATTATTTGATTGTTGCTAGACCCCTGCTGGGCTAGTAGGGATCGCCTCTGTCCGCAGAGGGGATTTACCTCCTCAACAATTTGGCGACTCCGCTGGGGATCGTCTAGTTTTAATTGTCTCGTTTCGATTGTTTCGTAGTTTTCCTTGCTTGGTTGGCCTTTTGGGCTGGCTCTTTTTGTGTTTTGGCTTTTGGTTCAGCCCCAGAGGATCAGATCTGACCTCTGTTTTTTCGAATTTTCATCTTTTCATGGTTGGCTTGATTGGCGCGGTTTCTAGCCTGACAGTCGCGCCAATTGGCGCAGGTTGCCAGTTCATTACTCGCGCCATCCCCTGTCTGGCGCGGATTACAGCCAGACAGTCACGCCATTTCCTGTAGGTGGTAGGGTTATCCTTGTTCGGAAGTTTCTTTTGGTCAGTACTTTGCTTCTGGGTTTGTTTTAGATTCAGCTTGAAGTGGGAAGTCTGGTTTTGGTTGGGAGAAATTCTTTGTTTTTTTCATTTTCAGGGATTGGCGCTTGTTGTCAGTTAGCAACCCGCGCCAATTGGCCATTGGCGCTAGTTGTCAATGTACAAGTCGCGCCAGTTGGCGCTAGTTGTCAATGTACAAGTCAGGCCAATTTCAGGATGTGTGAAATTTGAGATTTTTTTCCCTAAATCCTTCACTAGTGTGTCTTTCCCTTCCGGCCTTTCCTCTGTATGAGCATAGATTACATTGCTCATTGTTTGGAGTGTCTTCTTTCCATGATTGTTTGATGTAAAAGGGAATGAATGCCTTGTTTTGATCTCGTGCTTTTGAAGTCCTCTTTGTGTGTGACCTCATATGTCTTATCGCCTTTTGAGGGATTTCGTGACAAAGTGTTTGAAACAACGATTGCATTCTTAGTGTTTTTTACATCTCTTTTGCATTCATCCTTCGTTAAGAAGATTTGTGTTTATTTAGTTTTCATCTCAAAGTGTTCTTTTTGTTAAAATGCATTAGATCACATTGCATCGAAAAGTGTTTTTGAGATTCATCATTGGACTTAGATCACATTGTTTAGTGATTGAAAACTAGAAATCGCTTTTAGTGCATTCTATTTCATTGAAAGCATGCGTTAACTAGATTCTCATTTTATCGAAAAATGCATTGAGTGCATTCTTATCTTTTGAAAAGAAAAGGAAATTGTGCATAGATTACAATTGCATAGTTTTCAGAAAAAGAATTTTGCATAGATTACATTGCATAATTCGCTTCGTTGAATGTTTTAGAATACTTTTGGATAGTGAAAGTCATCTAGTTTGGAAAAGTTTCGTTTTCAGTGTTGTTGTTTTTTGCATCATTGTTTGAATCTCTTCCCTTAACTAGATAGCATTCATCGAATTGGAAATTTTTCTTTTCTCATATAGCTGCATATAGAAGATTGTCATATGACATACGGTAGGGCCTTGAAACTGAAACTTAATTGAAGATCAACCATAAAATTTACTCAATTTACCTAGGGAAGCATTGAAACATTAACGAAATATTTAGAGGTCTAGGCTAGAGACGTGTTCCGGCGTCGTTAAACCTAGTAACTGTCATTTGCCTCTTGGCTTTAGACAGCACTAGTACGGACTTGTGCTCCCCGTACCGTCGCGTATATAAAGGGAGACCCCACTAGGTTGCTATCCTTTATCCGTGGGCTTGAGTACGCACGCATACCGTGATACACGGACACGGCATTCGGGGCGCACGTACGTTAAGTCCTTGGTTGATTTCTCTTTCATTATTACAAGGTATATATTAGGTTCACGGTTATTTGGTACACCCTTTGCCCTAGCATTCTCGAGCGATCGGTTTGATCTTTACGACTCCCCTAAATTTGAAAAGATCATCAAGCGCTTGTCCTTTCACGCTTGTTTCCAATCTGAAAGTGATAGAGTCACCTTTTGCCAGTTTCTCGACTCTTAAAAGATGAAACGGTAGAGTTTTGTTTCAATGTTTTAAAAATTAACTGCCCACGAAATATTCCTGGTTAAATTTAGTTTCCTTAGGGTGTTTTTCTAAAGATTGTTTCTGATGGCAACTTTTCCGGAGTTCACCAACCAAGGAATCCCCTCCGATGGGAATCCTGGTCCTTTTCCTCCTTTTGGAAATGTTGGTGCTCCTTATATGGCGACGTTGTCCCTTCCTGGGTTAAATGTTGGGTTGCCTGTCTGGTTGTTCTCAACCTCTGTGGTTCCGAATGTCTCGGTTTCTGTTCAATCAGTTCCTCCACCTGAACAACATCATGTTGATTCCAAGGTGGACCTCTCCCCTTCTTCGCCTGTTTCTGCGTCTTCCTCTTCTACTTCGCCTGGTGAAAGTCTGGATTCGAGTAACCAGGTGGCTAAGAAGAAGAAGAAGAAGACAAAGAAGAAGAAGTCCGATAAAAGAGAGGCTAAAGCTGTCGCTACTATTTCTAACACACCTCCTCTTGATAAACCTTCCAACCCTCCACGGAAATTCAGGTTCCCTTGCATGTTGTGCACGGGAGACCATCTTCTTCGAGATTTCCCTGGCATTCCCAAGGTGCTTGAAGAATGGTCCAGCGGTCGTCCGCCGTTGCCTTTGGCTTCCGGGAGTCAAGTTGGGGGCACGTCTTCAGCTGCTACTGGTAAGGCTCCTAAGAAGCAGGGTAAGATCACCAATCCCTGTAAGTTGTGTGAAGGGCACCATGCCATTCACCTTTGTCCTTATATGGATGAAGCCAAGCGAGTTTTGGACAACCCAACCGGTTCTACACCACACCTTCCACGTGGTTATAATCGGATTTCTTTGAGTCCTCCGCCAGCTGATCCTATGATTGGTCAAGAGTCATCCTTGGTCGATCCCACTCCCCCAGAAATTCAAATTCACGAATCCGTCCCTGACCAACCATTGGTCGTCGGATCGGTTGAACTGGCCCCGTCCGCGGTGCACCAGGTCTTTTCTGTCGAGAGTGGATCTCACACCCCCCACGTCCTTCTGATTTATTCAGATTCTTCAGACTTGGAGAAAGATTCTCCTGTCCTTGTACTTCAAGAAGCCCCTCCTCCGCCTCCCATGATGGAGGCTCCGGAGGATATCCCTCCCGCCTTCGAGATGGAGGTTATGGAGGATGCTTCTTCTACCGTAACATCAGGGGAAGACCTTCGCATGTCGATGGTAGCCCCTCCGAGTAGTTTGGTCGCTTCCTTTGATTGGAACCGATTTGCGGGATTCCGCCTTCCGTCTTACGTGCCTTTCGAGATCACAGTACAGGCTCTTGGTCTGGTCGTACCCAGCACCATTATAGACGAAGGTGCCTCTGTTAGTATTTTGTCTTCAACTACCTGGCAAGCTTTCGGTTCGCCGCCGCTTGCGCCTGTTACGCAGAATCTGTTGACATTCAATAGAAGAACCAGTCAACCGTTGGGGATCCTTCCAAGGTTACCTGTTACTTTGGGAGGTAAAACCGTCCATATGGACGTGATGGTTGTTCCAGGCCCTTTGGATTTCAATCTGCTTTTGGGGCGCGATTACACCTATGCCATGGGAGTGCTTGTCTCCTCCCTCTTTCGCATGATGTGCTTTCCACATGAAGGACGGATCGTGACCATTGATTAGCTTTCGTTCTTTGGTCCTAATGTGGCATCTGGCCCGCCATCACCCCCTCCTGGTTTTTATCCACCCGTTGTATCTGCCCCACCGCAGGTCAACTATGTGGCTACCTACCCCGTGCCTGTGCTCAGTGATGATGCCGTCGTGCATCAGGTGCTGGGGGCATTGGGTCCTGACTTCCAGGATGTTTTCCTTCCATCGGGAGTGGAACTCTTGGAAGCAATGACTTCTTGTTCATTATGATGAGGTTGTCAGAGCATAGTTCCTTGTCTTGTGTCAAGCTCCTTAAAAAATGAAACAAGATTTTCGGAGCACAGTTCCTTGTCTTGTGTCAAGCTCCTTAAAAAATGAAACAAGGTTGTCGGAGCATGGTTCTTTTCCTTGTGTCAAGCTCCTTAAAAAATGAAACAAGCTGGTCGGAGCAGAGTTCCTTGTCTTGTGTCAAGCTCCTTAAAAAATGAAACAAGGGTGTCCGAGGGTAGTTCTTTTAATGTGTCAACCTCGTTAAAACAATGAAACACGTTCCTGTTCAATTCGAGTCTTTGATAAGATCTCGTAAAATATCAGTCGAGTCTGTCTCTTGATCTCGTAATTTGAACCTTCACTCCATCTGCCTTTCATATGGACTGAAGCTTGGGGGGCATGTACCTCGAATTGAGTCACCATGCTAGGGGGCATGCTCACTTTTTCAAGCATAGTTTGTTTCCGTTTCAAGCTTGTGTAAAAATGAAACCGGTTTCAAGCATAGTTTATCTTTGTTTCAAGCTTGTGTAAAAATGAAACCAACTTCAAGCAGAGTTTTCTGATTTCAAGCTTGTGTAAAAATGAAACCATTCCCATTTTACCCCTTGTGATTTCCATTTTATCAACTCGTTTTTGCCAGATGAGCCTTCGTTTTCTCACTCCATCGTCACTGTCTGCTTGGCCGATCATATGCCTTCACTTGGTTGTTTTACCCGTCCCTGAGGAACCGCTGCGATGAATGGTCTTGTTAGCCAGCCTCTCGACTTTTATCTTGTTTTGAGCAGTTCCACCATTACCAGAACCAGTTGCTACCCTTTATACCACTCGTTCCTCCAGGAGGAGTCATCTTTCAGCTCTTTTCTGACTCTCTAAACATGAAAAGATTGCCGAGGCCCTTGTCGTTTCGATCTCGTTAAAATGGACATGAATCGACATCTACCCAATATACGTTTACCCCTTTTTCGGGCTGGGATAGATTGATTACGAAAAAGGAATACCCTAGCCTATCATGACTAGGAGGTTTTCTCGGATATTGTTTTCTACCTTTTCGGATCTGAGGAACTATTTACGAAAAGTGGATCTTTGAGTTTACTTTTCTCGCCGTATTTTCTTTTCAAACTCTCTAAATATGAAAAGACGTCGGAAGTTCTTTCCTTCGTCGACTCGGTTAAACCCTCAGACATTGATCAGCCGAAATGACGGTATTCGATTCGCTCCTTCCTAGGGCTCGTTAAATGTACTAGGATGGATTCGTCCGAAGGACGGATTTATATGACAAGCATATGGTTTCCTCTTCAATCTTGTGTAATAATAAAGAGGTACTCACCAGAAATTGTGGGGAAAAATGGAACCAATATCATTGTCGTGTCGGCAGTATGTCGCTCTCGAACATGGCACTTGTCTGCATTCGTGTTGGGTTGGGGACATCTCATCTCGTTTTTCACTTGCCTCCATGGGTCGGATAATCCCTGACCTCTCATCCGCCTGCCTCGTCACCACGGACTCGATCCGTTGATGTCAAATACTGCCAAGTCCACTGTCGTGCCGTTTATGTGTTCAAGAGAAGTTGGCCTCTGCGAATATCAACCTTCCTCTGATTCTCATACGATCCTGATTCACAACAAAACATCATGTTCCTCTCTCTCGTGTCGATGATGTGGGAAAAATTATGGCCCACCTTCGATCAAGGTCACTTCCTGTCGACTTCGGCTTATTATCCAGGAAGTTGGTCTAGAGACTCCCTATGGTACCTTGGAGCCTGCATGCCTCAATGGTAGGTTCGTCGCATTCGATGCGAGGTTTTCATCATTGGCCTCCGATCGAGTGATTCTGCGGGTGTTCGACTTCAACTCATTGATTCACATGCCATAGATTGTACCTGTAGTACCTTGTGGGCCATCGTCATTATTGGTGGTTCCTCTCGCGTCTGTTAACATCTTTCATCATCGGCTGGTAATCAGACAATGTTCTTTCGTGTTCGACTTCAGCTCACATATTCGCATGCTTGAACTTGTACTTTGTTCGAGTCGAGATGGAGCGCAAGACCCTGGATTGTGTCCGTTATAATCCAGTCGCGATAGTGGATTATTATCATTATGTACATGACTCACCGATTGGATGGTTGCGACCATACCCGAGTCTATTTATTTGATCTTAGTTGGATGGCCGCGCCGGCTGCGCCCATACCCCTGATCCGGATTATAGCATACCGTTTCGGATGGCCGTGTCCATACCACAGATAAATCATGTACTTGAGATATCGCTGTATCTTTCGCGCAGTTTTCCAACGGCGAGCTTCTGGGATGCCGCGCGTAAAGCATTTCACCCCTCTCTCTCGCCCATGCTTTTGTAAGTATCCGTTACACAAAGAATTTGTCACCATCCCAACAATCCCCATCTCGCCCATTGGAGGGTCGTTTCTGTGACCAATAAGCAGTGTCATGCCTTGCAAATACCATTATTGCATCCCTTTCCATGAGGACAACATTCCTTCTGTTGATCATTTCCTGAGCAGACCCCTAAAAACACCTATTTTTGCCTTGGTGCTGGTAGCCCGTTATGTACCCGCGCCAATGGGGGAAAATTAACACTGAGCCCGCGCCAATTGGCGCTCTGTCCCAGTGTTGTACCCGCGCCACTCTGTTTATGGAAAGTTTTTTTAAAAAAGAGGCGAAGTTTCGATTACAACAACTTCGTGGATGAGTCATCAGGAGTGGTTTCGCCTGAATAACCACGGCCTTCCTCCTTTGGCCTCTTGTTTCCACCATATGGGGAACCTCCCAAAGGATTAGGCCTCCCTTCCACTATTGTAGGGATCCCAACCTCCTCCTCTCCTCTATAAATATAGCCTTCATCCATTGATGAAGGGGCGGAAAGGCTGATAGTCTTGAAGTGCCTAAGCTTTGAATCTCCATATTCCCAAGAGCCTTTGTGCTGTAAAGAATCCTCTCTTTCCCTTAAGGCCGACTCAAGTAAGGAGACCATTGTCGAGAGACTCCGGAGAGGTTTTCCCTTTCCTTGGCGAGCTTTGCGAGACGTGGATGACCGGAGACCCGTCCGAAGGAGACCGCGACGTCAGAACTTGGTTGTAATCTTTCTTCGTTTATTATTTAATAGATGATTATGATTATGGTTCCACTCCGTTTTCCATCATGTTAATGCAAGTAACATCCTTTCTGACTGATGTTTAGTTACGTGTGCCGGATTTTATGCTTGTATCTGTTCGTTTCTTCCATGTGCAGGTGTTCATCCGCGGAGATCGTGGAGGGATTGTGATCTGCCGAGGCTGAGGAACGGGGACGCTTCTTCTTCGGATCATAGCGTTGGAATCTAGGTAGGCTTCTATTCCTAGTCCTTCCATTCGTAACTAGGAGCTTGCGTCATAACATTGTTTGATTGTTGCGGACCGGGCTAGTAGGGGATCGCTCTGGCTCCGGGCAGAGGGGATTTGACTTCCTCACCAGCTTGAGCTCGAAATCTCTGATCAATCTGTAGCTTACTTCCGGGGCCGCTGCCGGCTCCGCATGATCCATGTCTCAAATTTAAACTTAGTATAGTGGGTCTCGTTTTTTCCATCTTTATTCAGAAGATCCCACCACAATTTTTTATACCCTGAAAAATTATAAATGGTGTCAAGAAATAATAAATCAAGATTATTTCCTGGCCATTGATTAAAATGTGTCCAGGTCCATTCAGGGTTTCTTGTCCTATTTATGACCAAGTACTTGTAATAGACTCTTTGTCTATCACTTCCTCCTGTACATGTGACAGAAATATCAACAAAGTCATTTTCTAATGACTCTTCAGCTTCATATGATGCCGCCATACTCCGAGAGTATACCATGTCATGTATCCATCTACTGCCTTTTGGGTACACTCTTCTCTCTGGTACAAGATGCTGAAGATCTGTATGATTTTGAAGATTAGCATCAAGTACTTTAGTATTTCGAATCTGCCAATTGGGCTTCCACTCGTCTCTATACTCTGCCCAATTTTTCTCTTCTGGGATAGTCCTTAGTATCTCTCTCTGATGACTCTGATCCCATTCGGTCATAATTACCATGACTTGGTCTTCTTCTTGTTCTTGTTGCTAGATGTATTCTCGGCTCAAAAATTCTGGAAGGTGATTGTTTACTCCTTTGATGTGCTCAACTTTGAAGTCAAAGTTGGCAAAAAGTGCTTGCCATCTAGAAAATTTGGCTTCTCCAGGCTTTTTGATGTTCTTTGTGAGGACTTTTCCTAGTGCTGAAGCATCAGTCCTTAGTAAGAATGGTTTATTGACAAGATGTATAGATAATTTGTCAATACAGTTCCAGGCAGCTTTTACCTCCCTTTCAATAACAGAATAATTATTTTCTGTCTTGCTCCAGGTTCCAGAGGCAAACTGTACTACCTGTTCATCTTTGTCATCTTCATTCTTCTTTTTCTTTAACACACCTCCCCATCCGATGTCACTCGCATCTGTTTTCACAATTTTGAAAAAACTTCCATCAGCAACATATAAAATAGGTAGGATTTTTACCTTGGCTTTAATCCGTCGAACAGCTTCTGTATGCTCGTCAATCCAAGGTGAAGGATTTTTCTTTAGTCTCTGATTTTACAGAGATCTATCTGCAGCACAATCCTTATAAAAATTTCCAGCATAATTCAAACATCCTAGAAATCTTTGAAGCTGGGTCTTATCCAGGATGACATCAGGGAATTTGTCTACAAATTCCATAGCATGGTTTTGTAAGGAAATTTGTCCATTTTGGATTGTGTGCCCCAGAAATTTGATAGAGGTCTGGAAGATTTCCATCTTCTTTTTACTGAGCACCAGACCATTCTGTTTGACGAACTTGATGAAAATCTTTAAATGTTTGAAGTGGTCTTGGAGATTCTTTGAAAACATGAGAATGTCATCAATATAAACAAGCAACCAGTCAGAATAAGGTTTGAATATAGAATCCATAACCTTTTGAAACTTTGAAGGAGCATGCTTGAGGCCAAACGGCATGACATTCCATTCATAATGTCCAGCTGGAATACTGAAGGCAGTTTTAAACTTATCCTTTTCTGCAATGGCGACCTGCCAAAAGCTAGACTTCAGATCAAACTTAGAAAATGTTTTGGCGTCGGAGATCCTTCCCAACAAATCACCTTTGTGAGGAATTGGATAGGTATCATCGGCAAGGACAGAATTCAGAGGCTTATAATTTATTACCAGCCTTGGAATACCTCTAATTTGTTCTGACCTCTTATTGACATAGAACCCATAGCAGTTCCATGGACTGTTAGATTCTCTGATCAGCTTTCTATTTAGTAGCTGATTTATTTCTTTTTCACAGAGATTCCTATATTCTTTATTCATTGGGATGGCTCTAGATTTACAAGGCCTGCTAGTATATTCATTTTTGTATGGCAGTTCTACACTATGTTGTTTCCTATGCCAAAAGTCATTTGGTTCTTCTGAACAGCATTCATTTTCTATTACTGTTTTTAATTCAGAAATTTTCTTCTAAATGTCGGGAGACTTTAACTGCTCTTCTATATGGATAGTAGATTTTAGATCCTTGAGCTCTTTCGGTTTATTTTCAGCCTTTTTCAGTTCCTGCATAGCCTGTACCATTGTGGAGACTCTGGGATTTGAGACATAAGGCATGTCTATTCTCTTGGCTTTCCCGTCTGATGTGGGTACGGTTATGAAATAACCCGCTCTGTTATTCTTCAGTATATTAGAGCCATGGGGTTCTACTGCTGCTAGGAAAACATTTCCTAAGATGCAATCAACAGGAGTATCTCCAATTGCAAATTTTAGTTTTATGCAATGAGTATTAAAGCAGACAGCAGCTTTGGGAACTTCATACTGTAGGTTTTTCTCCCCTAACCCTATTATTTTTCTAGAGGCTGATATCCAGTACTTAGAGGGGATAACTTTTTTGTTAAAAATATTTACATCTTCACCAGAATCTAAGAGTGCAGTAAGGGAAAACATCTCACCTTTGATACAGACATTTATCTGTACATGATGTTGCTAGTATTCTATTGCTAGAACAAGCATTTCTCTGAATCCTATTGTAGGATCCTTTTTCCCTTCTAGAATTTCAACATTCGATTCTGCAAAAGGTGAACTGTGCAGTGTATAATTTGTACAATGGCCTGAAACAAGTTGTGCTACTTCCTATTTCCCTTTTTCAAGCTTAGCTACTTGGGACTTTAAAACAGAATTTTTTTATTTAAGCATATGAATTTCTCTACTCACCTCCCCCAAAGTGAGTGAGCAAACTTTGTTCTGTTGTTGATCCCGCTGATAGGCCTTGGTGTTTCGTTCATAAGAAGCTTCAAGGAAGAGAGGCTTCTTGCTGGCACCTTTTTTGGAAGATGTCTATGACATGAATGTCTCCAGCAATATGTTCTTGAGGTATCCTTCTTTCATTGCATGAATTTGTGCAAAAATCTTAAGCTCATCTTCATCTGTTTATGCCATCAAAACTTTTAGTTTTTGAGAAAAATCTTCTACAAGAGAATCATCAGATGAAGAATTAGATTCATAACTAGAAGAACAGCCACATTTACAGTTTTCTAAATCTGAGCAATAACAATGAGCTTGCAATTCTTCAAGAGAAGAAGTGGAAGAGGATTCACTGCATGAATCTGAAGAATAATTTTCAGCTTGTTGAATGAATAGGCGGGGACAGTTTTCAGCCTTATGAAATGTAGATCCACATTTACTACATTTATCCTCAGTCTTCACAACTGTCTTGCCTTTATTTTTTGGCTGAGATTTTCTGCCACGATTTTTCTTAGATTCCTCACCATCAGGACATCTATTTGTTGTATGGCCTGGTTTCCCACATAACCAGCAGACAAGCTGATTCAACTTTTCCTTTTTTTGGGACTTCAGATGTATATCTGATGATTTATAATAATGAGTATTAGGGACATACTTATAATATCCCTTTCTTTTAGATGACTTTGAGGAAATTCTCCTCTTATTGTTCCTATTGAAGAATTTTTCTCTTTTCTGAGCCTTCTTTGCCTTTCTCTTAGACTTTCTTCTTTTGACTAGGGGATCATCAATAGTGATGCCATATTTACTGCAGAAAGATTTGCTATCCGGAAATCTATGCATATTTTCTATTGATTTATTCATTTTTGAACTAGTACACAAAGTTACTAGCACCTTTGTAATAGTTGCATATATTTCACCCCAAGTATAAACTTCAAAAGAAACTGAAAAGATTCTTGCAGTTTAATAATATCAACTAACTTGGAAGGTAATGCTACAAGATATACTTGTTTCCGCAAGAGATTTTTAGGATCTTTTACCAGATAAATCCGCTGCATCCAGTCTCTGTGAAAATCCTCATACTGGCTCATTTTCATGCATTTTAAATTCATCAAAACAATTTCATTTTTATCTGAGACAATGGTCTCAGTTCCATACCAATGTTCCATAATCATGGAAGTTACTGCACCAATCATGTTATTGGTTGGTGTGCCATTAGGATGAAAGATAATATCTCCATTCTCATCTTTCAATATTTCTTCTTCCATCTTTTTTGTCAAGGCTGGAGATGAGTCTAATTCCCACCACCTTGCCAATGTGCGAGTGAAGCATTGAATAAGATTTTTACATGCTTCAACTTCATACTTTCCTCCAACACACATCAATTTATATTCAGCCATCATTTGATCAATCATCTGTCTTATTTTTCCCATGCTAAGATTGTCAATATTCCATTCTTTATGGTTGTTAGGATAAAATAAATGGGTCGCTGGAAGTTTACCCATGCCATTGAGATCTGGGGCAGAATATTTGGTAAATTGACTCTCTAATGGCTCATATACAGGGAGGACTTGAGTCTCTAGTTCAGGTTCTTTAAACAAGGAGGCAATGGTGATTTTATCTTCTGAAGGACTTTGGGGGACCTTTTCTTCTGAGGGATTTTGAGAGGACTATCCAACTTGTTTTGGAAAGAGATGAGGGAACTTGTCAATAGGATTGACAGGGTTCTGAATATGTACATTCTTTCTTCTATGCAAATAGGAGGTTGGGACAGGCTTGTCTGTCTTGGAAGGGTTAAGCTTTTCAAACTTGTCAAACAAATTTGAGATAAAAAATCTAGTAGAATAGGCTTCATTCACTATTCTATTCTCAACTTCTTCTATTCTGCTTAAAGATTCTCTAGAATAAGATTTAATCAAAGAGGAATCAAATTGTACATTATTGAGGGCACTATTTACATCATTTACTGAGACTTGAACTATGTCAAGTTGTTCCTTTACAAAGACTGTCTTGGCAACATTTCTTTCTAAGCCTGTGATAGCTATATTTGTCCAGTTTAGTTGTTCACTGGCTTTCTATATTCTTCCATTAATGCCAAGTGCATTATCATCCTTTAATACTAATGGAATGGCTTTTGCAGTGTTTTGTGCTTCTCCTAGGATGATACCTCTGAAAGGAGGAAAAGTAGTAGTTGTCTCAACTCTACTACCATCAAGAGCTGACCAAGAATTCTGAGAGGAAGAGGATGTTGTAGAATTAGTCATCAATACATTATCAGATTGTTTATTTCTTTTCCATGAATATAAATATATCCGAGGGCGTTGACTAGTCACGGGAAATGCTGAACCTGGGCCAAGCCCGCTCACCTTAGCCCACGGGGCTTTGGTTCGATGGTGAAGGGTGCTTTGTTAAGGCACTCCATGCGATAGGTCACCGGTTCCAATCCCCCTGTGGACGCTGACTTACAAAAAAAAAAAAAGTATCCATCAATAATATTCATATAATACCTTTCTTACAGAAATTATGGCATCTTTTAAATTTCTAGCTCCTGCACAGACCTCCAAAATATTTTTCCCTCATAACTCTAGAAATTATATTAAAGATCAAAGAAGGAATAGTACGCAGTTAGGATTTGAATAAAATCTCACCATTTTTCCCGTTTTAAATATCAATGAAGTGGTTTTAGGATGTCTTATTCACAGGAAAATTCCATGAAATTTCTATTACCGCTCCAAAAGAAACGAAAAATCACATTAGAATTTCTTAACTGATACAATACTCTTATCTCCTTTAATTTCGATAGCCTACGAACCAAAGAAGTCTCTATATCAACCCCATAGTTTATCATGGTTGATTGTAATGTCGAGGCAATATTTGTCACAATGTGATGTTGCATCATGGTTGATTTTCATATTGGGACAATCTTTGTCACAATGCGACATTGGATCATAGTTGAACATGATTTATTTTTATATTGAGAAAAATCTATTATAAACCCTAAGATAAATATTATAAACCTAAAAATAAACATGGTTGACCATGGATGATTTTTATATTGACACAATATTTGTCACAATGTGACGTTGGACTATGGATGACCATGATTGATTTTCATATTAAGACAACCTTTGTCACAATGCGTTGTTGGACCATGGTTGGCCATGGTTGACCATGGTTAATTTTTATATTGAGACAATAATTCTCACAATACAGCGTTGGACCATGGTTTACCATGGTTTACCATGCTTAACTATGGTTTATTTTCATATCAAGATTATCTTTGTCACAATGCGACATTGGACCATTATTTATGATGATCGAGCATGGTTGATTTTCATATCGAGACAGTCTTTGTCACAATGCGACATTATACCATGGTTGAACATGATTTATTTTTATATTGAGAAAACTATTATAAACCCAAGGTATATAAATCCTAAGATAAATATTATAAACCTAAAAATAAACATGGTTGACCATGGTTTACCATGGTTGATTTTTATATGGACACAATCTTTGTCACAATGCGACATTGGACTATGGTTGACCATGTGTTGAGCTTTAAAATGTCATACAAATGTCACTCATTACCATACATTTTTCACCTATGCTTCCATTTTATCACTCATTATTCACTAACATGTCACTTCATTTTCCCTATTATTCATCATTAATGGGTCCCATTTATATCTTCCAAATATTATTTATTTTCAAGCATTTTTAAGAGAAATTCTTAATTAAATATTAGAAAATAATATATTTTACTTCATATATGGAAATTGGATTGTTTTTGTGACATGTGTAGGTTCCAAGGAAGCTTCCAAGACACCTTTATGTGGCCTTGAATGATCAATTTCGAATTTGATAAGATAAGCCTTATGGAAAAGATCATGGAGAAGATCATGATCTCATGCAGAAGATCAAGGACAAAAAGGGGTTATGTGTCTAGATGGTTGAGAGATGTATGGAACTAAAGAGAGATTAGTGGATCATCATTATGATTTTGTTATCTCATCCCATTGTATAAATAGGAGTACAATCTCCTCCATTTGTAATCTTAGAGTTGTAATCTTAGAGTTGTTTTGTACATCATGATGAAGATTTTGAAATAAAGAATCATACTTTGATTTTTTTGCTTCTACATTTGAGTCTCCTTTGAAGTGGTGTGCTTGTGGAGTTATGGAGGGCCCCCATGGTCTCACTTGCATGCTCGTTTTAGGTATAATTTAATTTATGTTTTTATTTCATTTCATCTTTTAAGTTTTTGTTTAGATGTTCTAATATTGGAGGAGATCCTAAAATTCATGTGTTCTTGTAAGAGAACCTTAGGATATTGACGAATGTTAGATCTAGGTTTGTTTAGATGTTCTAATATTGGAGGAGATCCTAAAATTCATGTGTTCTTGTAAGAGAACCTTAGGATCTTGACAAATGTTAGATCTAGGTTTGTTTAGATGTTCTAATATTGGAGGAGATCCTAAAATTCATGTGTTCTTGTAAGAGAACCTTAGGATCTTGACGAATGTTAGATCTAGGTTTGTTTAGTTGTTGGAAGAGATCTTGACGAATATGTTCTTGTAAGAGAACCATAGATCTCGGAAAAATTAGGAATCTTTCTAGACCTATAGGTGGCACTTCTAAGTTTACCTTCCCGGGTTGACATTAAATTGAACTCTGATTGACATCATCAATTAGACACCAAACATTTTGGCGTTGTTGCCGGGGAAGTGCAACTAGAAGGATTTAGTAATTATTTTATGCATTTGTTTTTATGGACTAATTTGTGGAACTTGGTGACAGCAGGTTCATAAAGGAAGTTCAAATTTTGGAGCATTTTTCTTTTATTGTCGCATATAGTTAATTTAAATTCAGTTTTTATTTTAAAAACCCCCCATTTCTCACTAATCCATCTACGGATGAGGAATTGACAATGTTGAACAGGTATTTCTTGGAGAGCAAGGACAATAACCTTGAGCCAACTCTAATACAGGTTACTCACATACTTGTAAAACATAAAGTAAAAATTTTAAATCTTGATGTCAGCATGTTTGAATTTTTAATTCGTAGATGGCTTCATTGGAAGCATTCGTTTACCTAGGAAATAAAAAATCTTTCAAGTAAGTTAAGGTAGAATAGATTAGAAAAATAAAAATGAGATCTCATTACAAGTCATTAGAAGTTGTTATCATTAGAAGTTTTTAGTCTTATTTTCAAAAATAAAAAATAAATCATCATGAATAAATGAATAAATTTAGTGGCACAGTAGGAGCTGCTTCATCATCGCATTTCAATATCTTGTTTCTGTATCACGGGTAAGTCAGGAGCTTGATTATTGGAAAGCTTTGTCTTCCGAGAGTCTAAACGCCCCCGCGACATTGCAAAAAGAATGTAGACAATACGAGGTTTTGTCACAAATCTTCATTGTGTTTATTTCTATCCACGCTAACCTACATAAATAAATCAAGAGATTAGTATGCTCTCTTCCTACGCTTCATGCAATCAAGAAGACCAAAAAATCTATCAATTTATTTCAAATAAAAATACTCCCGCTGAAAAATTGATCTGCAATATGACAATAAATAATTTTGTGAATGAGAAAAAGTTCATCTTACAAAAAATTAGTTTTCTTTTAATTTTAGTTTTAAAAAAAATACTAAAAAAATAAATAAAAATTCCCACAAAATAATAATAATATATATATTATAAAAAAAAAATTCAAAACATTAATTAAAAATAATAATAATAAAATACAAACCATAAAAAACGCAAAACATTAAAAACAAAACAAAATCATTTAAAAAAAAAACAAAACAATTAAAAAATATATATTATAAAAACAATAAAGATAAAATAACAAAACACAACCAAACGAATTTAAAAAAAAAATGACACAACAAATAACAAACCATGTTATATATAAAAAAAGCCAAGAGCATTCACAAGGTGTCGAGCAAGCTGCTCTGCGTAATGTTCAGGAGGTCCTGTGCAATTCACTCCCAACAATCGGTAGCCTCGCACTCTGCACCGCAAACGGGAGCCTCCACAGCGTTTTAGACGCCGGGAGGAAGGTCCTCGCCTAGGTGTTACAAATCCACCTGTTGGTGGTACTCGATAAAGGAAAATCTCCTCCTTCTGGATCAGACTTGCAACACGGTTTCTACCAAACTTGCCTGATCCTCTCGGGCTCATCGGAGTGGATATGGATGAGAATGAACATCGCGCCGTCGAATCACTTTCCCGAGATTTCTCAGCCAAATCCCCAATGGGTATTATACATGAATTTGAAGAAGCTATACATGAGGGCTCATTCAATGAGATTCTGCACAAAACCGTCGGGAAGTGGCCTATATGTTGCTGCCATTTTGGTCAATTTATCCGCTTCAAGCTTTGTATTTTTCTCTTGCAATGGGAAGAACTGACGCCAAGAAGCCTCTCAAGATCATTGCAGGAGCTGATGACTTCATCTGCGCGCTCAAATATTCACTTATCGAACACCTCCGATCAGGGAAGAAGTTCACAAAAGAGTGATAATCAAACGGAAATCAAGGGCCTGGTGGCCTGCGGAACCGGTGTTGGGGTCTCCATTTTTGCCAACAAGTTCCCAGGCATCTATTCTATCACCTGTGATTCCGTGGAGGTTGATAAACAACTCGAACATTATAGCAGTTGGAGGAATGTACACCACCCCCGAAGAGGGAAAAAAGATACCCCTTTTAAGGCCCCCTACCGTGCCAGCAAAGGGAATCCATGGCCGTCTGAGATCGCTGGTTTTTTAGAAAATTCCTTGCAGGAAATGCCCAAAATACCCGAACCCAACAAGCATCAATCTGAATCCTCCTGCGCTTCCTCCATCAGTGCAAAGATTATTAAAAAAAAAAACCTCCCGCAACAACAGATGGAAAATATTTAGAAGAAGCCAGCAACTTCACGTTCGAAATCTGCAATTCAGGAGTCAATGACAGCACTGCCTTTGCTTCTGCCGAAACCATCGACGCAAATCGTGAAACAATTTTTTTGGGATTTACATAAATTACAACAAACATGAATTTTATAATAACGGAATTCAATTTTAGGTTTAATTCGATTTTTTTTTTTAATATTAACTTTTAAATTTTATTTTTAGTTCGTAGATTCTAGATTTTCCTTTAGTTTTTCTTTTTAGTTTTTAGTTTTTAAATTTTAATTAATGTTTGTTTTA
Organism: Pinus albicaulis; assembly: GCA_034641835.2. NCBI lineage: Eukaryota > Viridiplantae > Streptophyta > Pinopsida > Pinales > Pinaceae > Pinus > Pinus albicaulis. The sequence goes on from JAXQQM020064365.1 coordinate 71,656, forward strand.
CTTTTGTTTTAATACCTTTTAGAATTTCATTTTTCATTTTATTTAGAGTCACAAATAAAAATAAAACATTGCCTTTTAGGATTTTAGTTTAATTTTCATTTTTGATAGATTTTTTTTATTATTTTTAATACTGTAGATTTTAATTTAATTAGATTTAGCTTTAGATAATTTTTATTTTAGATTTTTAATCTTTTATTTTGTTAGAGATAAAAAATTAAAAATAAAATAAAAAACGAATAAAAATTTCAAAAACGTCCTCTAAAAAAATCAACATAAATCATAATATATATATATATATATATATATATATATATATATATATATTTCTTTATTTATTATTTTTTGATTAAAAAAAAAAAAAATCAACAAATTAAAAAATTTTCATTTTAATTTTGTTGTTAAAAAATTAAAAAAATTAAATTAAATTATTTAAAGAAAAAAAAAAAAGCCTCGATGCCAAGAAGCCTCTCAAGATCATTGCACGAGCTGATGACTTCGGCTACGCACTCAAAGATTCCCTTATTGAACACCTCCGATCAAAGGGTATCGAGGTCCAGGATCTCGGCACCAATAAATACTAGTGTGTCGGGGAAGAAGTTCGCAGAAGAGTGAGAGAAGCCCAACACCATGATAATCAAACGGAAATCAAGGACCTCGTGGCCTGCGGAACCGGTGTCGGGGTCTCCATTTTTGCCAACAAGTTCCCAAACATCTATTCTGTCACCTGTGATTCCGTGGAGGATGCCCAATACTGCAGGTTGATCAACAACTCGAACGTTATAGCAGTTGGAGGAATGTACACCACCCCCAAAAACTACTACAAAATTTACCCCTGGTTCGACACCCCTTTTAAGGCCCCCTGCCGTGCCAGCAAAGGGAATCCATGGCTGCCTGACATCGGTGGTTTTTTAGAAAATTCCTTGCAGGAAATGCCCAAAATACTCGAACCAAACAAGCATCAATCCAAATCCTCCTGCGCTTCCTCCATCCGTGCAAATATTATTAAAAAAAACCTCCTGCAACAACAGATGGAAAATATTTAGAAGAAGCCAGCGACTTCACGTTCGAAATCTGCAATTCAAGAGTCGATGACAGCACTGCCTTTGCTTCTGCTGAAACCATTGACGCAAATCGTCAAACAAATTCATTGGGATTTACATAAATTACAACAAACATGAATTTTATAATAACGGAATTCAATTTTAGGTTTAATTCAATATGTTTTTTATTAACTTTTAATTTTAATTTTTAGGTTTTAGTTCGTAGATTTTAGATTTTCCTTTAATTTTTCTTTTTAGTTTTTAGTTTTTGGTTTTTAAATTTTAATTAATGTTCGTTTTACTTTTGTTTTAATACCTTTTATAATTTCATTTTTCATTTTTTTCAAAGTCACAAATAAAAATAAAACATTGCCTTTTAGGATTTTAGTTTAATTTTCATTTTTGATAGATTTTTTTTATTATTATTTTTAATACTTTATATTTTAATTTAATTATATTTAGCTTTAGGTAATTTTTATTTTATATTTTTAATCTTTTATTTGTTTAGATAAAAAATAAAATAAAAAGCGAATAAAAATTTCAAAAATGTCCTCAAAAATCAACATAAATTATATATATATATATATATATATATATATATATATATATATATATATCTTTATTTATTTATTATTTTTAATAAAAGAATAAAAAAATCAACAAATTAAAAACTTTTATTTTTAATTTTGTTGTTATAAAAAAATAAATAAATAAATAAATCAACACCCATCATTAAAAAAAAAAACTTCGCCCCACATAAAATTCATAAAACCAACTATTTCTTCCCCAAAATTCATAAAATGACTAAATTGCATGAGGACATGCAATATTTTTAGTTGGGGGGAAATAAAAGTATGTTGGGTTTTTAGAATTGTCATACAATCTATCGTGCTCGTGCAAAGAACCAGAACACAACTTCAAACAGGGAATAAAATTACTTTTCATGGTTATTTCTTTAAGAATGGGTTGATATTAATATCATGATTAGATTCAATTCTAACACTTTGATTTTCCTTAATTTGTTTTATTTGGTACGAAATTTTTGCGTAAAAATCATGAAGGAAATGGCCATTTCTTCTTGAACACACTTATGTTCTTTCTGCCAAGTTTTTTTCGTAGGTTACAGGTTAATCAAGTGATCAGTAAGGAGATTACATTGTGATGACAATTGGTCTTCCAAGACTAATTTCATGAGAAATTTCAAAGAACCAATCCATGATTATAAACAAAATTTCTAGAAAATTACAAGTTCTTGTAACTTCCTGTAATAGCTTAATGGGTTGACATGTTACATGACAGATAGCGAAATTCAAATACATGAGGTTTGTTCCTAAATGTACAAGGATGGTGAAATACCTATCCACACTTGAATTCGACATCTACAGGTGGCTGGTCAACGCTGGTCAAACTTAGCTATTTTAACAAGCAGTCCAGAATTAAGGAGCATATTTGCTATATTTGAGAGTTTGCATTCCATTGCTATATTTGAGAGTTTGCATGCCATAATCCATTTTTCTTTTCTAGCAAGAGTCATTATCTATTTTCCATTACCACATACACTTCATTACATTTTCTCCATTCCTAACCCACCAATAAAAGCAAAGAAGTTTACTTACAAACTTCTTGCCATTTTCCATTTCCATTTCCTTTTTCCTACCATTTTTCATTTCCACCAATAAAACCTTTATTCCATACATCATTGAGTCAAAGTTCTAGATTCTAATAATTTTTAAAAAACACCTAGAGACTTGCATGCCTTAATGGAAAGTACTCTTGCCAATAAACAATGGAAGTACATTAATATTCCTTGTTCATTGGATCTTGTAGGTGACTCGACCACAACAAATTTATTCGTACCTACAAAGATGTGTTAAGCATATTGACTCCCATTGGAATCAATGGTGGGAGTTCTCGTGTTGGCTAGTGGCATTCATTAATGGCCACTAAGTTAACAATTTCTTACTATGTTCGACACCAGAACATTTATTCACATAGTAAGATTTGTGCCATCGAGCGTCGAAGACTTGAAGACCCATATTTTGTAACAGATGAAGCAGATTTCCTTTCATTTTTTTCAGTTTGTTATGACTTAAGGACAAGACAATAAATAAGGCTGGAAAAAAATGTAACTTCTATATTTTTTATACCTTCCAAGCCTTATACATTTTCAGCCATATTCAACAAACTCATCATATTCATCAGACTATTCAGCAGAAGATCCAGCAGTAGATACGACAATACATATCCATCTCTCATCCACAACTTGCAAAACAAGCTTCAGATCAGAATTGTAGCAGCTGAACATGCATGATTCATCCACTTCTTTAGGTAAGTAAGGCATGATGTTTTCTAACCTTTAATCTTGAAATTCTTTTTAGGTGCTAAAATGATGATATTTAGAAAATATTTCACTATTCCCTTTCTCATTAAAATTGTCAAAAACCATCAGTTGGGGGGAATTGCACACTTCATTTCTTTCTCTCATCTTAACCCACATAGTCTTCCCACAATAAAAACTACTACAAAATGATGAGCATATTAAATGAATTCTTAAAAATGATTGATCTCAACAAAGTAAATAATGATTGTAACACAAGAACCAATCATTAAAAAGAGATCTCAACAAAGTAAATAATGATTGTAACACAAGAACCAATCATTAAAAGATGCAAATGTTGTGCAAAAATAAAAGTTATCAAAAGATGTGCAAAGTTAAAAGGAAATCCATGATTGAAGGATGGTTGTTACACAAGAACCAAACATCTTGTAATTCAATCAAAGGAAGCTCATCTAAGAATCAAATAAAATAAGTCATTGTAGTAGTTTGCATGAGGACATGCAAGAGCTTCTGTTGGGGGGTATGTTGAGCTTTAAAATGTCATACAAATATCACTTATTACCATACATTTTTCACCTATGCTTCCATTTTATCACTCATTATTCACTACCATGTCACTTCATTTTCCCTATTATTCATCATTAATGGGTCTCATTTATATCTTCCAAATATTATTTATTTTCAAGCATTTTTAAGAGAAATTCTTGATTAAATATTAGAAAATAATATATTTTACTTCATATATGGAAAGTGGATTGTTTTCGTGCCATGTGTAGGTTCCAAGGAAGCTTCCAAGACACCTTTATGTGGCCTTGAATGATCAATTTCTAATTTGATAAGATAAGCCTTATGGAAAAGATCATGGAGAAGATCAAGGACAAAAAGGGGTTATGTGTCTAGATGGTTGAGAGATGTATGGAACTAAAGAGAGATTAGTGGATCATCATTATGAGTTTTTTATCTCATCCCATTGTATAAATAGGAGTACAATCTCCTCCATTTGTAATCTTAGAGTTGTAATCTTAGAATTGTTTTGTACATCATGATGAAGATTTTGAAATAAAGAATCATACTTTGATTTTGTTGCTTATACATTTGAGTGTCCTTTGAAGTGGTGTGCTTGTGGAGTTATGGAGGGCCCCCATGGTCTCACTTGCATGCTCATTTTAGGTATAATTTAAACCCTAAGGTATATAAACCCTAAGATAAATATTATAAACAATAAATTAAAAATTGCTGACCATGGTTAACCATGGTTGATTTTCATATTGAGACAATCCTTGTCATAATGCAACGTTGGACCATGGTTGACCATGCTTAACCGTGGTGGATTTTCATATCAAGACAATCTTTGTCACAATGTGACATTCGACCATAGTTGACCATGATTGACCATGGATGAAAATGTTTGATTTTATAAAACATGGTTGAACATGGTTTACCAAGGTCATGATTGATCATGGTTGAAAATGGTTGACTGTGATTATCATATTGAGTGATTCCTTTCCATAATTTGACATTTGACCATGGTTGAGACAATGAACCCTTAGATTAATAAACCCTAGGGATTGATATTCTAAACCCTAAAATAAGCATGGTTGACCATGGCAGATTTCCATATTGAGAAAATCCTTGTCACAATGCAACATTCGACCATCATTTACCATGTTTGACCATGATTGATTTTCATATCGAGACAATCCTTGTCACCATGTGACGTTGGACCATGGTTGACCATGGTTGATTTTCATATTGAGACAATCCTTGTCACAATGCGACATTCCACCACAGTTGACCATGGTTGGCTCTGATTCACCATAGTTGACCATGATTGATATTATAAACTCAAGGGATTAACATTAAAACCCCAAGGCATTATGAACCCAAGGGAATAATACTAAACCCAAGGTATCAATATTATAAACCCAATGTATATAAACCCTAAGATAAATATTATAAAAACTAAAATATTAAACATGTTTTCCCATGGTTGATTTTCATATCTAGACAGTGCTTGTCACAATCCGACATTGGACCATAGTTGACCATGCTTAACCGTGCTTGATTTTCATATCAAGACAATCTTGGTCACAATGTGACATTCGACCATGATTGACCATGATTGACCATGGATAACATTGTTTGATTTTATAAAACATGGTTGAACATGGTTGACCAAGGTCATGATTGACCATGGTTGACCATGATTATCATATTGAGACAATCTTTATCATAATGTGACATTTGACAATGGTTGAGACAATGATTGATATTATAAAGTCAAGGGAATAATAAACTCAAGGGATTAACACTAAAACTCCAAGGGAACAATACTAAACACAAGGTACCAATATTATAAACCTAAGATATATAAACACTAAGATCAATATTATAAACACTAAATTAAACATGGTTGATTTTCACTCATTTCCAATATATAATTATATGAATTAATTATTTAAATATTAAATTTTTAAATATAATGTTTCTATTTAATTTAATTTTTTAAAATAATATTATGTTTAGTTAGTTGCAATGACATATTTTCCATACATAATTGTAATATACTTAGTTTCTTGCGATACAATAATAAATTAATATAAAAACATCTTAGATTTATATTAATGAAATAAAATATAAAAAAATAAAACTTCATTAAAAATAAATAATTAAATTATTATAAAAAATTATGAAAATAATATTTTAAAATATTTATTAACTAAAAAAATTCAAGATTCAAAATCCCCATAAATCAAATCTATATATGTGGATTATAGTAAGTTTTTCTATTAAGAATAGTATTCCTATAAACACACTATTATCTTGATATACTAATTGATATATCAATTTTACAATTAAATTTAATACCCATTTTTCCTAAATACATCGATATATTAATTTAATAATAAAATCAATATTTGAATGATTTTGAGGTGGTGTATATTTCGAGAAGTTTTAGCATGCAAAATTTAAAATAAAGACATGAGATTTAGGGAAGATATAAGATTTTATTTAAAAATATATATATATATAATGCTAATTGATAAGGTTAAAATGAACCTGAGATTTTATTTTCTTTTTTAAATTTACTATCATTTTTATCAATTCAAATATGTTTCAAATTACGATTAAAAATGCTTCAGTGTCCAGACATCTCTTTAGAATCGGGTATATTTCCCGAAGAACTACAGGTAGGCCTCTGACACAAACAACAAATGTTAAAGTCCTGAGCACAAATAAAATAGGGAGGGTAAAATAATTGTCGGACAACATATCAATAGATCCATTTAAACCTAAATACAAAGAAAAATGACCTTCACACCAATAAAACAAAATTTCCCGGTTTTGAACACTGAAAGAGTGAAACGATGTTCCTTGGAAAACTTTATAGGCATGGAAAACTTTATGGGTGGAACTATGGTTAGATTGGAACAATTAACTTCAAATCATATAAAAAATAGCAGTGAAATCCTAAGGTTACACGCATCTCAGCTTATAGTGCTCAAGTTTAAATAACCATATGAGAAAGTTTACTTGCCAGCTTTCCACAATATTTTGGAGTTCAAATCCCTACAAATGCATTTGCAGAAGCTCAATTTATCTTAAATTGTTTCACCCACAGAGACATGCAAACCCTAAATTCAAATTATATCTTGAATACCTGAAATTTCACGTCCGATAAATATTTCTGAACTATACGAGCATGCTGCGACATAAAAGTACCAATCGCCAAATAAATTATTTATAGGAAACTAAATTAAAGAACTCACCATTAATAACATTCATATACCACATTTCTTGCAACAATTATGGCATCTTTTAAAGTTCTAGCCTGCAAAATATTTTTCCCTTATAACTCCAGAAATTCTATTAAAGATCAAAGAAGTAATAGTACGCAGTCGGCACTTGAATACAATCTCACCATTTTTCCTGTTTTAAATACCAGTGAAGTGGTTTTAGGTTGTCTTATTCACAGAAAAATTCCATGAAAGTTCTATTACCTCTCCAAAAGAAACGAAAAAACACATTATAATTCTGTAAGTGATCATTTCTTGACTGATACAGTACTCTTATCTCCTTCAACTTCGATAGCCTGTCAACACGGTGGGGGCAGTATGAAACAGTACTCTTATCTCCTTCTGTTCCTTATAGTCGATTGTGTGCTACAGTTGTATCGCGGTATCGGTAAGGCTCAGAGTTGGACCGATATTGGATCAACGTGGATTGATATTATCCACCTGGGGTTGATATATTGAGATTATAATAGTATTACTTTGACCTAATCATATTAACTTAAAACAATAACAAAAACGTTAATAAGAAAGTAAATAATAATAATAATAATAGTAGGAATAAATTAATTATAAGTAAAGAAAGCAAGAGAAAAACACTAAAGAATCAATTTAAAAGAAGAGAGACACTAAGAAAGAAAGGAGAAGGAAAAGGATACAAAATTGGGGAAAAGGAGACTATATCCATTAAGTGTTAATTTTCTACTATCATCTTTATTCATTCAGCTTGATAAACTTTTTTCAATTTAGATAACTTCTCTAAACTTATGATGATGAAAATGATCAATTCTTATAATAACACAAACATAATACTTAGTTTTTTAGCATGTTTTGCCAAAACTGAGAAACTATTCCTATAATGTTTAATATTAATTTCAAATTCGAATTTGGGCTGCGTTGCTCCCTAGTCGACCAATACCCCAATTCTATTGGGGTTTGTAACTATGGATGCCCCCTTATTGTTTTGTCGTCTTCCTCGTCGACCAATATTGAAATTTCTATTGGGATTTGTAACTATGGATGCCCCCTTGGTGTTTCGTCGTCTTCCTCGTCTACCAATATTGAAATTTCTATTGGGGTTTGTAACTATGGATGACCCCTTGGTGTTTCGTCGTCTTCCTCCAATTCTTCAGCAACTCCTTCCGTCAACGAATATGTTGCTTTGGTAAAATCCGACAATTATTCTGATAGTCGGTTACCTTTATATGGTAAGGGATCTCCATGCTTGACATCGCATTGAGACGTTCACCAAATGAAGAGTCGCTGCTATTTGGATATTAACCAATTATCGGGTTCTAAGTTGATCCTATCCTGCTCTTCCTCGTCTGCCTCCAGCTCCTCGTTCATCGTCGATAGTGCCTCTTCCCCTTCTAGCCCTCTAGTTCATTCTCCCATCCCTTCTTATTCCCCCTCTCTTTTTGAAATTCATTTTTGATAATAAAGCCTCTTATAATAAAACTAATTTTAGTAATAATTTTATTAATTTTAATTTTAATAATAATTATTTTATTAATAATAATAACAATTATTTAAATATAAATGTTTCTATGAACAATAATATTAATTTTTATAAGAATAAAATTAACTCTAATAATAATAATTAGAGTTTAAATAAAAAATTTAATAATAATATCAATTTTTTTTCTAAATATAATTACAATTCTAATTACCAAGATAAGTTTAATATTAATAATAATAATTATGAGAGTTTGATGTCCAATAATAGGGTAATTAATCATTCTAAGTTTTTTCTCATCTCTTTGTTTTTTCTCTTTTGGAAAAAGGTTTAGATTCTCTTTTGCTCCAAAGAAAATCTCGAGTGAAGATATTATTTGTAGCATAGATAATGGCATCAAATATATTGTTGATAATTTGAAAGATTTTATTAGGAAATATTGTGCACTGGTTCTTAGGAATGCTAAACTCCCTAAGAGTAACATTAATAAATATGAATTTGATACCCTTAAGTCCATTAACAATAACTCTGATATCATTGTTCTTAAGATGGAAAACGGTGGATTTGTTGTTATTATGGATAGAGATGACTACAGAATAAATATGGTAGATTATCTTTGTAATAGCGGTAGTTACAGAAAGCTTTATAAATACCCTATTAGAAATTTCTCGAAAGTTGTAGCTTCCACTATAAAATTCAGTAGCACGATGAGCTCCATTAGCCATAAGCTTATTGAAATAAACACTCTCACTCCTAGGATTTATCATCTTCCTGAAATCCATAAAGGGTGGTTCCCCCTCAAACCCATTGTCAACACCATTGGCGAGATGACTTATCTCCTAGCTAAATAGCTCAGAAACTTAAGTCGTTAGTTGGTCATTCTAAATCTTTTGTCAAGGATTCATCCTCATTTTTCAATGAATTAAAAAGTTTAAAGTTTGAGCCAGAGGACATACTTATCACCTTTGATGCTTGTCTCACTCTACACTAATATCCACTATCGATGAAGTGGTTGAAGTAATCAAGCGTGTAACTAATACTGGATACTTGCTAAATTAGAAAGAGATTTGCCTCACCTCTACCTGTGTTTAAGAGCTTTGACAGGTGAAGTACCACAAACAAACCAGCATGTGCATTCGTTCCCCACTCTCCCCTATTGTTTCCAACCTTTTCATGGAAGATTTTTGAATCCAAATACTTAGCTTACTGCTTCATTCAAGCCTAAGATTTGGAAGAGGGTTTGTGGATGGGACATTCATCGTGGCCTCGTGGCCCACGGAGAAGTTATATTCATTCCTCCAACATCTTAATAATCTTTCAATATCTGTTAAGTTCACTATGGAAGCGGGACATTAATGGTAGCCTTCATTTCCTTGACGTTCTCATCTCGATAAAAATGATGGCTGCTTTCTCGCACCGGTCTTTCGGGAGAAAACCCACACACGAAGCAATACCCTTCATGCTTTAGCTCCCATCATTTTCTATCTCAAAATATTGGTGTTCTCAACACTTTTCGCTACTCGTGCTTTTAGGGTGTCGGAAATAAATGTCACTGAGTTAATGAGAAAACCTATCTCCTTCAAGTTTTCAAAAATAATGGTTATAATTGGTCCCAAGGTATCGCTTTCTAAAGAGGATATCAAAGGTCCTAGATTAAGAAAATATCAAATATAATTGGTTACCAATATTTAGCTTCCCCTTTATCCAAGTGTGCCTTTGAAAGTATTTCTCGGATTTTAAGGAAGCACGAGATCCTCGTCTACTTTTAGACCCTTGAATACTATTTGTAGCTCCCTCGGATCCGTCAGAGACTCATTAGAATCCCAAAAGACATTAAAGGTGTTTATTTAATCCCATTTTCATGTGGGACCCTACATTGGAGAGATATGTACGCTTTATAAAGCAAATAATCCCATGAGAATGTGCCTAATATCAGGCATTATAGGATCTCATTCCTCAACTTTCGGTGAGAACAAGCTGAAAAAACTAAACACGGCATTTGTCTGAGAGATATTCTCATGTCATTGCAAGGGTTGACTACTTCCATCACTATGGGTTTTTATGGAAGCTATCCAAATTGAAAATAGTTCTATCACATTAAATAGGGATGGTGGGTGAAATGTTAATAGCCGGTTGTTGGGTCCCATTGTTTAGTCAATTCGTGTCACGAATTGATAGCATAAATGCTCGACCGGGGGCTAGTAGAGCGGTGAGGTGTACTTGCACTATATGTGCCTAAATATCCTTATTCTTAATTCATTGTTTTCAGTATTTTATTGATGTTTTTGAGTTTTGTTTTGTTTTAGTTTTAGTATGCTACTCTATGCTCAGAAGATGAAATCAAATCTGTCAAAAAGAAAAGAAAAGGAAACCTTAGACTTAAAACAGAGTTTAGTTGTAAATTCTGTCCCTAATTAGGAAAATGGTGAAAAACAGAGTATCCTAATCCATGGATGTTATAGCTTGCAAATGAACATGAAAGGTAACTCAAAACATTATAGTTCAACCTGATCCATTTAGTTAGAGGTTTTTTGGAATAATTTGTGAAAGAGATTAAACTCCAATGTGATGAGGATCTTCCTAAAACAAACAACAACTTAGAATATTATAGTGAAATCTTATTCATATGATAGAGGTATTTTGGAATAACTTGAGAAGAAGATTGCTACAATATACTAAGGATCTCCTATGGAATATTTGGAACTACTTATGACATTACAACTAGATCTCGTTCATCATCTAGAGATTTATTGAAAGAGTTTATTGAAGGATATTAGACATAATGTGATAATGATCTTCTAAACAACAAGCAAGCAGTGACCCATAACATTACAACTAAGTCTTTTCAATGATTTAGAGATTTATTGGAACAATTTTGAGAAAAAGACTGTTTGTAATAATATGAGGATCTTCTATCTAATTATAGAACAGGAAATGCTAATAACTCAACATAGTACAACCAAATCTCATTCATATAATAGTGATATGCTAGAAAAGCTTTAAGAAAAAGAATGGATGTAGGATAATGAGGGTCTTTTTAATCTAAATGACAAAAACTAAAGTGCTAGTAACTCACGATGTTACAATTAAATCCATTCATTAAATAGAGATATGTTGGAAAAGCTCGAGAAAAGACTAACTATAACATCATGAGGATCTTTTATTTAAACAAACAATGTAAGACATGATACTAAAAGATATGAACTCAGAAAACTATCTATGTAAGAAATATAACAAAATAGATTTGAAAGCTACTTATCTAGAAAGCATGTAGAAGCCTCCTTGCATAGCAGGGGCCCTCTGCTATCAATTTGGCATAACAATCTTTAAATCCTCAAGGTTGTCTTCAGTACAACATCAGAGTTATGCTTCTTTTTATTATAAAAATACTTCAAAACAGAGTATCACAATATTGGTAAAATAAGTATCAACTGTCTCTCTCGGTCTCACCGAGCTAAATTTATAGGAAATTACAAAACTAATATTGAATGAAAGTAGGTACAGGTGTACTTTTAAAGTCAAAATCAAACTAAAACTCCTTTTTGGGACTCGTGATTTGCTGAAAGAAAATCAAGAGTCCTTATCCTTATATAAATCAGCTTCTTGGACTTTTGTTTTGACAACGTGCATAAGCATCTCCAGTTATTGACTCAGCCTTCGTGGATGAAAAGGAATGATGAAGGAAAGATTTAGACTCTAACCATATACGCCTTTTCTTCAGATGACACCTATAACATGTTCAAACACCAAAATGGCTATGGAACGTTTGACTGGCTACAGATTGACTGCATTTTGTAGCTAAAATTGCTCAGAAATCATTAAGACAACAAAATAAAAAAAGTACAACAAGTTAGTCATTGCATGTATTCCTTAAGTTATTTTAATCATTCTTATTGATCTTTGGGCCTAAGGAATGATGAAATGAAGTGGAATTTGGAAAAAGAGAAGACAATTTTATGGATCAACATACCCCCACTGTAAAACGTTTGCATGTCCTCATGCAATTTGTACTGATACTTCTGCAAGAACATCTAACCTCCTTTTTCTGCTTCTTCTGGTAGTTAATGTCATCCTGGGTTTCCTCATGAGTGTTTTGAACTTCAGATTAATGAGTGCCCTGTTAAATTTCCTGTTTCTTTTCTTCAACTTCTTGTTTGCTTTATATAGTACTTCCATTTTCTGAGATAGAGTGTTGTTAATGCTGCCTTTCAATTTGACCTACTCTCTTAGGATTTCATTTTCATTCTTGATATGGTTATTCAGTATCTCCAATTCATAATTGTCTCTTTTCAAAATTTCAATTGAAGGTTCTTGTGGACTGGGGGATCTTTCTCTATTCTCTGAGGCTCTTCTTTCTAATGATTCCACATAGTCATAAATATTTTGTTGGGCTGGATCTACATATGGGGTTATTTTATCAAGGTTTTCTTCATACTGGTATACAGGAGATCTATCAACTGGTGTCTGGATTGGATTTTCTTCTTCTTCAATGGTTATGAGTCTAGTTTCTTTAATGCATGTCTTTTTAATCATGCCTTTAAGCCTGGAGATTCTTCTCAATTTGGGTGGATTTTCATCTTTAACATCCTCTCCTTCAACACATTCATATTTTAATTCCTCCATCCTTTTATTCCTGAGTTGTTTCCTGATTTTTACCAAATTTTTAGAGATTATTTCATCACTGTCTTCCTGTGTTGATATGTAAGGCTTGATTTCAATAGATTTAACAACTTTTCCTCTCCTACTTCTTCTCACAGGTTTTTCTTTAGACAATGTTTATTTTGGTTCTTCAAAATGGTTTCTTACAAGGAATTCATCCCAACTATCTCCTATCTTCTTCAAATGAAACTCAATTAATATTTTAATTAAGCCATGGTGATGTAAGGTAGTTTCTAAGAACTGAAGCCTTTTCTAGACATTCGAGGCCATCCTTTTCAAACTATTAAGTAGGAAGAAGGCCAGATTTATTTCATCATCTAGAAAATTCATCATGAGTCTAATATGATAGACATACAAAATGCCAAATCTACCTTCACAGGTTATGAAATTTTATAAAATTAGTAGCATATTCCTCCATTTATTTTTCAAAGTTGAACTAGGAATACCTTTCTTAAACACTGCAGTTTCCATACCTGGGTTTTTTAGTATTTGTCTCCAAGCTGCATTATGAAATTCTTTGTCTTTAAACTAACTTTCTCCCTGTCTTGGCAACTCTGTTGCTTCTGCTATGAATGACTCTATGATGGTGAACTTGATATCCACAATTTCTACCTCTGATCCATTGAACGGCCTAGAAATGGCTTTGTGATTTATTTGTGGAATACATTGAACTTCTCTATAAAACTCAACCATCCAACCTACTGTAATAACCCCTTAATATGAGGGTATCCTTCTAAATATTTAGTTCCAATTGGATCTGACCTTACAATAAGCCCCATTTCTTCTTGATAAAGATTGCTTTCTTTCTTTTGCTTCAATTCACTACTCTTTTTCAATTCTTCTGTCAGAAGCAAAAGTAACTGTGGAAGGTTGTCTTACCCTAAAAAACTGACTTCTCTGCAGATGAGGATTGACTATGGAATATAATAGCAGTGAGTCGATGTAAACAGAATAGGGTAGTGGTAAATCATGAGGATAATTGGGTTTAAGAGTTTGATATGGGATGAATGACCGTGAATAAATCTTATGAATATTTTCAAAAATCATCAATGAATGTTATGGTATGATGACATGACCTAATAGGTCACTTCTAGGTTCTGACCGTTAATTTTCAATTAATGATGATTTTTTATGGAGTGGAATGAAAGGGATTTGGTCGAGAAGTTTTTATGATAAGTATCAATCAATTAGAATAATAAAATAACTATAGGAAAATATATGACTTAACCATATTATACCTTTCATGATTTGCTACCAAAAACAATTTCACACAATTTTACTTTAGCCCTTTTTAAATTTTTGCTGCTTTGATGTGCTTTGTCTTTCATCTAAAAATTATTGATCTTTTAGGCTCCATAATCTTCTTTGACTCATCCTTTGTTTATTGAAGTAGGTTTTTCATAATCAATTGGCTACAGAATAGGTTTGGCTGCAAAATAGGTAGCTACATAATGTACCTATAAAAACTCTGAAATATGGAATGGAATGAAGTGAAATGTGGATGGAGTGAAGTATGGAATGGAATGAGATGGATGATGAAGATGTAGTGAAATGAAATATGGATAAAGTGAGATATGGATGGAATGAATGAGATGGATGATGAAGTATGAAAAGTGAATTTGCAACTTATGATTTTATGATACTTAATTGCAGAAAAGAACAATTTTGAAAATATAAAGTGTTAGAAAAATTCTGATTTTCACCCTAGATTTTCTGTATAAACATGCTAATCAATGATTGGTTTTCATGTTTATACCTTATATATATATATATATATATATATATATATATTATGATTGAAGAAAAATACAATTAAGTTAGTGAAGAAGAAGAATTATTCTTCACTAACTTCATATCAATGTTATCTTGAAATTTCTTGACAAATTATTCTCTTGAAAGTGGCTTATGATACAATTTTAGTCGGTGTCCATTTACAAGAAAAGCTACATTTCCTTCATCTATTGCCCTGATTTTTTTTGCTCCATTTTCAAATATTTTCACAATCTCATATGGCCCAAGCCAATGAGTTTGAAATTTACTTTGAAAATCCTTTAACTTTGAATCAAATAAGAGGGCCCAGTCACCTTCTTTAAATTTCTTTTCCTTGATGTACTTATCATGCCATATAGTCCTTTGTTGTTGGAATATGCTTGTTCTCTGGATTGCATCTTGTCTGATCTCATCCAATTCATTAATCTGCTCCAGTCTGTGCTTCTGTGCTTCTGTTAGATCAAGTCCTAACTTGACTGCCATTTTGAAAGTTTGGATCTAAAACTCTATGGGAAACAAGACTTGTTTTCCATAAACAAGTTCATAAGGAGTATGACCTGTTGTGTTTCTCCATGTAGTTCTATAGGCCCACAAGGCTTCAGGAAGCCTTTCTGCCCAATTTCTTCTATGTAAATGAACAGTCTTTGTTAGGATCCCTTCAATGACTTTATTGGTAGATTCCACTTGGCCATTTTCTTGTGGATGGTAGGGAGTAGATTTTTTGTGTATGATTTTGTACTTTTCTACCATTTTCTCCACCATCTTCGATGTGAATTGAGCTCCTTGATCTGTAACAGTTTCTCTTGGGACACCAAAACGAGTAAAAATATCCTCAAAAATAAAATTGACTACATATGCTTCAGTAGCAGAAAGTAATGGTTTGGCCTCTACCCATTTGGTAACATAGTCAGTGCAAACTAATATATATTTCTTTTGTCTTGATGGAGGATTAATAGGTCATACAAAATCCAAAGCCCATTTCTCAAAGGGTTCAATGTGTACCTGAGGTTGCAATGGCATCTCACCTGAAGGAGAAGGTTTCCCTACCCTTTGGCAGTTGTCACACCTTTTAACATACTCTTTAGCATCCTTAAAGAGGGATGGCTGATAATATCCTAAATGAAGGATCTTATAAGTTGTTCTCTTATCAGCAAAGTTTCCACCACAAGGTTCATCATGACATGCCTTGAGAATCTCAGGCATCTCATCTTCTCAAACACATCTTCTGATAATAAAATCTGGACCTATTTTTTATAACTCATTAGAAAGCCATGAATATTTTGCACTGTCATAAATGATCTTTATTTTATCTCGTATATTCATAATTGAAGGAAATTTTCCTAAAACTAGATAGTTAGCAATATCGGCAAACCAAGGAGTTTGAGTGGTAATTGCAAAGAGATATTCATCAAGGAATTTATCTTCAACTGGAGTATTGTTTTTAATGTTTTGGAGTCTAGATAGGAAATTAGCTACTGTATTTTATTTTACAGGCCTATCTAGAATAGTGATGTTAAATTCTTGTAAAAGAAATAATCATGTTGTGACTCTGCCATTAGTAAATGATTTGTTCAGTAAATATCTAATTGCAGAGTGATCTATGTGGACAAAAGTTTCATAGCCTGTTATATAGTGTCTGAATTTATTTATGGCATGGATAACAACTAAAAACTCTTTTTCAGTTATAGTATAGTTTAACTCTGAAGGAGTCAAATTTTTACTTGTATAGTATATGACATAAGGGATCAGGTCTTTTTGTCCCAATATAGCTCCTAAAGTTGTATCTGGGGCATTTGTTGAAATATGAAAAGGTAATTTCCAGCTAGGTCCCCTTAAAATAGGTGCTTCAGAGATTTTTGTTTTCAGGGTTTCAAAGGCTAACTAGTAGTCAGGATTCCAATTGAATTCACAGTCCTTGGTAAGTAATTTGAAAAGTGGAGATGCTATTTTGGTGAATTTTTCTATAAATCTTCTATAATACCTCATAAATCCTAGAAAACTCCTAACATCTTTTTGACAACTTGGAAATAGTAGTATGGAGATGACTTCAAGTTTTGACTCATCAACTCTGATCCCATCTCCTGAAATGTGATGTCCTTGGACAATCCCTTCAGTAAACATCATAAAACACTTTTCATGACTTAATGAAAGGTTTGCTTCTTTACATCTCTTTAGAAATTTTTCCAAGTTTGATAAGGCTTCTTTAAATGTGTTTCCATAGATTGTGAATTCATCCATGTATACATCTACACAGTCATGTATTAGATCTAAAACAATTCCTAATACTACCCTTTGAAATGTTTCAGGTGCATTGAATAATCCAAATGGAAATACTCGGTAGGCATAGGTACCCCAAGGACATGTAAATGTGGTTTTGTCTTGATCCTCAAGTGCTACTTGAATTTGATTATAACCACAGAACCCATCCAAA
Source organism: Pinus albicaulis (assembly GCA_034641835.2). NCBI lineage: Eukaryota > Viridiplantae > Streptophyta > Pinopsida > Pinales > Pinaceae > Pinus > Pinus albicaulis. The sequence continues at coordinate 89,141 of JAXQQM020064365.1, forward strand.
AATGAAAAGTACTTTTTTCCTGCTAATGTGTTTAACACCTGATCTATGAAAGGTAAGGGAAAATGGTCTTTAAGAGTAGCTTTGTTTAATTCTTGGTAGTCAATGCATACCCTCCATTTTCCATTCTTCTTGGGTATAATCACCAAAGGAGAGACCCACTGACTATCTGAAATGGGATAAATAAAGTTGACATTTAACAATTTTTGCAACTCTTCTTTAACAATCTCCCTAAGGTTTGGATTCATCCTTCTTTGAGGTTATCTGATTGGTTTAAAATTTTCCTCTATATAGATATGATGATTGCAAGTCTTAGGATTGATCCCTTTCATGTCAATGTACTCCAAAGCATATGCAGAAAAGTGTCTCTGTAATATTTTGACTAGCTTTTCTTATTGAAATTTCTCTAGGTTTTTATTTATGTTTAAGGTTTTTCCTGGGAATATTTCAATTGTAGAGCTGCCAAATTCTTCCATGGAGTAAAGAGACATATGTCTTGATGATAAGAACTGAATGTTAGATTCTTCTTGAAATTGTTCATGTTTAAATTTTGAAGAAGATTCATAATTTTCCAAAGTATTCAAAATCTGACTATCTTCACTAATTTCTGAAATAGTGAAGAGAGATTGTCTATGTTCTTCAACATCAATCCACTGAGTATCATCTAATTCTATGATTTTTCTTGCTGGAGGATACAAGGTAAATTTCTTGGTTGAACTTCCATCATAGATGTACATATCACCAAATCTACAGCTAATGAAAGCATCAGCTGTAGCTAACCAAGGTCTTCCTAATATAATAGCATGTCCTCCTAGATCATTTTTAGGAGTTAGGATCATGAAGTCCATAGGATACTCCAAAGAATATAAGGACAGTGGAATGTCTTCTATTACCCCATCTGGTTTGATCACAGATCTATCTGCTAATTGTAGCAGTGTGGGTGTAAAAGGAAGATTAGGAAGTTTTAGTTTTTCCATGATTTGCCTACTCATGATATTGATTTCTTCTCCTAAATCAATAAGTGTGTTTTGGATTTCAATTCCATTGATGTCTATTTTAACAACTAGATTTCCTGGGTCTAGATACTTTGGAATGGAAATCTTACCCATCATTATATCTGTTATTTTTCCTACCAGTTTTATTTTCTTGATCTCTTTTATTATTTTTCCTATTTTTTTCATACTCAACTCCCTTATTGTTTTTGCTAAAATTGGGATTTCCTTGATAGCTTGTAATAATGGAATCTTAATACAAACATTTCTTAACTCATCTAAGAAATCATAGTTAGGCATCATAATTTTTTTCTTTACACCCCTATCAATTTGTAATCTTTCTGGAAAAGGAGGTGTAGAAGTAGATGTTGATGGCTGCTCTAATATAGGAGTTGAAATTATTGGTTATTTCTATTTTGATTTTTCAATATTTTGGTCTTGAAAAAATGTGCTTTCCTCAAGACTTTTATTTACCCGTAGAGAATATTCCTCATAATTGTTTTTCTCTTGTATAATTACAGAAGGCTTCTTTTTTTCAAGTATTCTTCCAGACCTAAGTTGAACATCATTAAGGTCTAAAGGAGTAATCAAATAGGTTGGGAATTGTTAACCCTCTATCATATATGTATTATGAGGGTTTTTATTGTTGGGGTTTGGTATTGGCTAGGCAGGCAATTGATTTTCTTTTTGAGGAAATAGTAATGGAAGTGGTGGATTTTGATTTTGGTTTTGATGTTGTGGACTCTGTTGAGGATTTTGTTGAGGGGAGAAATTTGAATATGTTGGATATGAGGGATAAGAAGGTGGATATTGATAATACTGGGAGAAACTTCCATAAGGATTTTGTGTTCCTTGTGCCCAAGGTTGAGATTGATTTTGAAATTGGGGCCAAGGTTTCTGCCAAGAGTTCCAATTTGGTGGGGGTTGATTATACATTTGATTATTAAACCCTTGTGTCTGAGGTCCCTGCCAAGGTCTTCTAGAGACAAAGTTAAGAGATTCTGTGGAATTTGTGGGTGTTTCTTCTTGAAAGACACCCTTAAGACCAGGGAGTGAAGGAAAACTCTTGGTCTCATGTTTTTATGAACAAATTGAACAAGTCTCTATTACTTTTGCATCTAAAGGAAACTCTCTCAAGGCATGCTTCTTTCTACATTTGGGACAAAAGATTGCTAAGGCATCAGTTTCGGCTTTTTTCTTGTTTTGTAACTTAAGGGTGTCTATTTCTTCACTAAGACTCCCTAGAATGTCAGATTTGAATTCATCAAGCATATTACCTATTTCTGCCCTACTTACTGTTCCAGTTGTAGATTTACTTGCCCTTGCAAGAGCAGAGTCTCTTGGTCCTTTTAGAATCTTAGATTTTCCTCTTGAAAGATTGATACATAATTCAGCTATATCAAGTAATGAAAGTTGATATATATCCCCTTTTCCCATCATATTGAGGATATCTATCCATTCATCCCTAATTTTTTTCAACAAGAGAGCTTTCAAAGTATCTTGATCTAGGTTTTCCATTTTTTCCCTCTTGATGTTATAATTGAATCTTTCCAAAAAATATTCCATATTTTCATCCTCTTTTTGCATCATCTTGAACACTTCTTCCTTATGATTTACTGGTATACAGTAATCCAAGTATCTATCTGGAAATGCTTTTCTCATTTCATCCCATGTCCTAATAGACCTAGTGATTAAACTCATAAACCATTTTAATGTTGCTCCTTTCAATGTTGAAGGGAACAGTTTAAGTTTCTGAGCATCTTGTAGATAATAATAGGTTCTACATAGAACTTCAAATTCAAGTAAGAAGGTTTCAGGATACTCTCTTTTTAGTCCATGAAATTTTGGAAGAACAAAAGGTGAGATATTTTTCATAGTTGCATTAGTCTCTTCATCTATTATAGGGAATCCGAAAGGACTTCCAGTTCCCATTCTACCTCTTCCTCCTTCTACATTTCCTCTTCCTCTACCTTCTTCTGTACCTATACCTCTTCCTCTATCTCCTCCTCTTCCTCTACCTCCTCCAAATAGTGTATGTTCTCCATTAAAGACTTCTCCTTCCCCTTCTTTTGCCATGATAGACTCCTCTGAATTGATATAGGGTTCAGTTGGAAGAGATAGTTGTTCTACTGGTTCTTCTATTAAGGGTATATTGAAGAAATAGTCGTTTTCTTCCTCTTCACTAGGGATTTGTAATTCTTCTGCTGGAATATATTCCCCTGTAGAAGTGAAAAAGGTTATCCCTTCTGTAGGAGTCCTTGGATATTCTTCCTCTAGAATTGCTTGAGTGGATGAAGTGGGGGATCTTCCTGATGTGATATCTAATCTTGAGACTTCTAGAAGCCTATGACCAGTATAGTATGGAATGTTAGTTTGAGATAGAGGTGTGTTGCTTCTTGGTCTTGGTGGAGTGAGTGGCGTTGTGGGAATTAAACTTCTTCCTCTTACAAATATACCCCTACAATCTCTTTCTCTACGCATATCATTGTTTTTTTGGAAATAGGAAATAAGGCTACCTAGTTACACCTTCCCGGCAACGGCGCCAAAATTTTTAGTCAATTCAGTGTCCTAAATCGATAGCATAAATTATCGACTAGGGCTAGTAAAATGATGAGGTGTAGTTGCACTATATGTGCCTAAATATCCTTATTCTTATTTCATTGTTTTCAGTATTTTATTGATGTTTTTGAGTTTTGTTTTGTTTGAGTTTTAGTATGCTACTGTATGCTCAGAAGATGAAATAAAATCTATGTCAAAAAGAAAAGAAAAGGAAAAATTAGACTTAAAATAGAGTTTAGCTATAAATTTTGTCCCTAATTAGGAAAATGGTGAAAAACAGAGTATCCTAATCCATCGATGTTATAGCTTGCAAATGAACATGAAAGGTAACTCAAAACATTATAATTCAACCTGATCCATTTAGTTAGAGGTTTTTTAGAATAATTTGTGAAAGATATTAAACTCTAATGTGATGAGGATCTTCCTAAAATAGACATCAACTTAGAATATTATAGTGAAATCTTATTCATATAATAGAGGTATTTTTCAATTACTTGAGAAGAATATTGCTACAATATACTAAGGATCTCCTATGGAATATTTGGAACTACCTATGACATTACAACTAGATCTTGTTCATCAGCTAGAGATTTATTGGAAGAGTTTATTGAAGGATATTAGACATAATGTAATAAGGATCTTCTAAACAACAAGCAAGCAGTAACCCACAACATTACATCTAAGTCTTTTCAGTGATTTAGAGATTTATTGGAACAATTTTGAGAAAAAGTCTATTTGTATTAATATGAGGATCTTCTATCTAATTGCAGAACAGGAAATGCTAATAAATCAACATAGTACAACCAAATCTCATTCATATAGTAGTGATATGTTGGAAAATATTTAAGAAAAATAATGGATGTAGGATAATGAGGGTCTTCTTAATCTAAATGACAAAAACTAAAGTGCTAGTAACTCAAGATGTTACAATTAAATCCATTCGTTGAATAGAGATATGTTGGGAAAGCTCTAGAAAAGACTAACTATAACATCATGAGGATATTTTATTTAAACAAACAATGTAAGACATGATACTAAAATATATGAACTCAGAAAACTGTCTAAGTAAGAAATATAACAAAACAGAATTGAAAGCTACTTATCTAGAAAGAATGTAGAAGCCTCCTTGGATAGCAGGGGCCCTCTGATATCAATTTGGCATAACAATCTTTAACTCCTCAAGGTTGTCTTCAGTACATCATCAGATTTATGCTTCTTTTTGTTATCAAAAATACTTCAAAACAGAGTATCACAGTATTGGTAGGATAAGTATCAACTGTCCCTCTTGGTCTCACCGAGCTAAATTTATAGGAAATTACATACCTAATATTAAATGAAAGTAGGTACAGGTGTACTTTTAAAGTCAAAATCAAACTAAAACTCCTTTTTAGGACTCATGATTTTCTGAAAGAAAATCAAGAGTCCTTATCCTTATAGAAATCAACTTCTTGGACTTTTGTTTTGACCACGTGCATAAGCATCTCCAGTTATTGACTCAGCCTTCGTGGATGACAAGGAATGATGTAGGAGAGATTTAGAATCTAAACATATACGCCTTTTCTTCAAATGACACCTGTAACATGTTCAAGCACAAACATCGCTACGGAATGTTTGACTGGCTATAAAATGACTGCATTCTGTAGCTAAAACTTCTTAGAAATCATTAAGACAACAAAATTACAAAAGTACAACAAGTTAGTCATTACATCTATTCCTTAAGTGATTTAATCCTTCTTATTGATATTTAGGTCTAAGGAATGATGAGATGAAGTGGAATTTGGCAAAAGAGAAGACAATTTTAGGGCTCAACAGGAAGCTTCAAAATTTGGTCTTTTGCTACGAGAAATTAAGCGACCTCAAGAATTACATAAAGTGACCTCCAACAAAAAATGCAGAGAGAAACATATCGAGACCCAATAATTCTTGCAAGAAAATGATAAACCCTCAAAAAGGTTGCATGAAAGTTCAAAAAAAATAATTAAATTGACCAACTAGGGTGATATTGAGTACCACCAAAGATGGAAAATTCCAACTAGGGTGAAAAAGGAATCTTGTCGAAGTTACGACAATAATTTTCAATCCCACGAATAAAAATTTGATCTAATGTCAAGAACCCTTAGGTTGGCAAGATGTGCAGCTCTGATACCACTGTAAGATCCCAAACTATGAAATAATCAATAGATTTTCCACATTAATGTGTTTTAAATAAAATTTCTGAACACACAAGCGATCTATAAGAATGAAACCTTTAATTGAATTAATATTCAAAAAATGAGACATGCACAAAATAAAATCAAATAATGGAGTCCCTGCCTCAACATACACGGCTGCTCAATGAACAAGACAATGAAAATATTGAAGCACAAATGTGAAACCTGAATGGATCCACCAACAAATGTCACCACGGGGTTTTCATCTCGGGATCAAGCTAGAACTAGCCACTCCAAGTTCCCAACAAAACACAAATATGTAGATATGTTCAGGTTGGTCCTCTTTATCTGGACCTTATCCATTTTTATAGGTTATATGGACCTTATTTTATTTTTTTCCTTCGAAAAATGAAGGCGGATAGCATGGGCTGATACCATAGAAAAATACCACGATAAATACGATGGGTTCATTCTATCCACTTTGACCTTATAAAAAAAAGGGAATATTACGATAAGTCTTGAGATGAGGTTATTTTTGACGTAAAAACCCATGTTGTAGTTGAGTTAGCCATTCATGTTTGTGGTATTGTTGTAAGTGGTACAATCTGAAGTGGGACTATATCCAACTGTGCATTTTTCTCCTTTTCCTTAACTAGTATATCCAATTCTACTTTCATGTCTCTTATTTGTGCATTTTGCTCCATATAAACTTGAGCATGTCTTATTTTTATCTCTCTGTCTCTCCTATTTATTTCATCTGTCGATCCTCAGTGGTTAGTAATTTAAACTATTTCCTGATTATTGTAATGTGAGCAGTCTTCTTCTTGATCAATTCTTCTATTGCTTTAACATTGGCTAGATCATATCATATTTTCATGACTAATTATTCTAAGGATTTGACCTTATTATCCTTTGATAGAGAAGAGATCTTCTAAATCTTTAATTGTGATTAGACATTGGTGAGTGACACTTGTAATTGAGAAGAATTCATTACAGTATTTGTCAAGGTGGAACATATCATTTCCCTTGTTTGTTTATGCATCTCCATCTGATCAATAGGATGGATGTCTTTTGTCTCAAACTCAAAGGAAGTATTTTTATAATCTGCTACCAATTTTGGATGAGGGATTTGAACCTGCAAGAATTACATCTACATTCTTCCCTTCTCTTTGTCGAAATCTGATAAAATTCTAGTTTGAGAAGTGGAAGTTTGCTTCCAGAATTGAGTATAAGTGTTGCTTTTAAGGAGCTCATTTTTAAGATTTATTTCCTTATACTTATCAAATATGTTATTTTCCTATTTCTCATGGATCATATCTGATGTTTGAGCTGAGTTTGGATTCCCTTTTGAAACTAATGATGATACTGGAGACTCTGTAAACACATTGTATGACCTTACTAAAGAATGTGGACCCTTTAGAATTATTTTAGTTGGTTTTTCCCCCTCCTTTGGAAAATATATTTTAGGATTTATTTTAGTCTTCTTCCTATAAATCTTAAATTATTTTGTAGAGACCTCTGTGACTGAAGGGGAGCCTTCTTCCCTTGCTATTTTCTCTGTCCTTTCCTGAGGGATGGGAGTTTGTGAAGTGGATGTCGAAAAAAGTTTCTCTTCTGCTTCTTGTAAAGTGTTCTCTTCCCACTCAATTATGTTCATGTATTTCTCAATCTTAACCGTTTGTGTATGAATATAAGTAGTGGTCTTATGTTCCACCCTTAGCTTAGAAATTAATAAAAATGGTTCATATGACCATGTGAAGCTTAAGGGAAAATTCATCTACTTTAGGAGGATGTCTGCCTCCTCACCTGTTGTCCTATTGTTGCAAATAAAGGGTCCAATATGAGTCTTTATCTTGAATTGAGATTTCTTCTTGGCCGCAAAAAAATGAATTTCATCTGAATTGATCATCTATATAATGTATTCTAATGCAAACACTCTCATTGGTAGGTATTTAGGCAGCTTGTAGGGTGGTGGCTCACACTCATACACTCTTATTTCAGTGTAATTTTGGTACAAGTACGGATCTCATGTTTTGGCCTTCTCACTAAGGTGTAATTTTTTTTTAATTTTGCCACTAACCCTAGGATATACCTCACTATTCAGCAAACATATGGATGAATGAATGAACTGATCAATATAACCTTTGAATTTATGTTCCTCTGAATCCTTCCTCACCAAGGAATTTCAATAAATGACTAACTGTGGATTTCTTTCTTCATATAGCATTTGGAGTGAAAATGGGAACATCTATACTTGATAAAATATAAACATGTAAACCAAAATTGAAGCATATTTGAACATTCCTTCAGTTAGAAACTTAAGGAGTTGTTCATGGATGTTATCACCAAGGAATTGGCTAAAATTCAAAATTATAGAGGGTTTATGTTCAGTGGAGAAAATGGATAGAAAACCTAGGGTAGTTTCATCTATCCATTCATTTGAATAGTATCCTGGAAAACATAATAGCATGGAGATAATATATTTATCAGTCTAGAAACATGGACGAGGGATAGGGTGGATTTTTCTTCTATAACGAGGCATCTTTAGGAAAAAATATTTCAAAAATATGTGATCTCTTGGAAAAGGTTAATTTCTGGTATAGCTCATTCACAACTTCCACTGAGAAAGGGGTATTGGAACTTCTTTGGGGGATTTGTAACATTTGATTATGGTTTCAGGGGTGATTGTGAACAAAACCTCTCCACTATGGGCTACGATGGCCCTTTGGTTGGGAAAATAGCAAGCATGGAATTTGCGGATAAACTTTGGGAAATAGTAGGTGTTATAGGTCAATTTGGGCATCAACCCCCAAGACCTGGTCAAACTAGACATCATGCCCAAAATACCAATGAAACAAGGTCTATCATCCCCTTATATTTCAGGTTCTATATGCCCTAAGTGAAGACATTTCATTCATGGCATCTATTGTGAGATTTCCAAGGTTTGATATATATGTTATATAACCTACTGACTCACCAATGCTCACCTACAAGGGAATAACTGCATTGTAGTGCCAAATTCTCCATGCAAGGGTGCACTGCAGTGCACTTCGTGACACTCAAGGGCGCATAGGTCACCTAGGAGCGGAATTCTCATTGTTTCGGGAATCTCCACATGGCCATTGCCTTCTAGAAGATTCCATATGTGTCAAACTTCGAATCCAAGTGTCCATCTAATACCTTTGAACTTGGAAGCATGTATTGCATATTATTAGAAATTCATTCATTGAGAAACTACCATTAGTTTCCCTATAAGTTGAGCACTCATCATAGTGCTAGGGAAGGAATAATTTTGGTAAAGTTATGATGTTGGATTGTTAATTGATAAGAGAGTGAAAATATTGATATGCTGTTGGGATAATGTTGGATGTGATGAGGCTGGAATGAAGTTGGATCACTTTGACAACAAATCGATCCATTCGCTATAATATTCCCCTTATAGTCTTTAATAAATATTGTTGTTCATTTTCCCATACATATCTCTCTATTTCTTGTGCAATGTATTTTTAAATGATGCATGTATTTCATATCTGATCAATTTGATTTGAGTAAGATAATTAGATATCTTTTATATTACATGTTTTTTGTTCTTTGTTTGTTTTTGCAGGAATCAATTTAGCGACTTGAGTTGCATTGAGAGTGACGACAATAGTGACAGAAGGAGAAAGAGAAGTGAAAGAATCACAAGTAGGCCCCTTTCCAATTCTGTATATCTACTTTTTTCAGATAAAGTGATATCTATTATTTCCTCTGTTGTTCTAAGTGAAAAACACCACACTTAGGGAATTTGTTTTATCCGTAGACCACAATTCCGTATAACAAATTGGCAACTCCGCTAGATTGTATCCTATCATTCTTGGTGATTTTTACTCTATTTATCCGCATCAGTAGCATCTACTTTCAGTTATCAGTCATTTGAATAAAAAAATTGCATTAGAAGTGTGTCTTGCTGCTTCATTTTCAAATCTTAGATGTGCCCAATGCATTGTTGGTCAAGACACAGTGCAATGTCTACCACTCAGGAGTGATCTGCAACACACTATCTCCCCTTAGAGATTGTGTTTCCCCCTCAGCCAACCAGATTCCATCAAAATTTTTCATTGCTTTCAGTCTCAGCCACTTTTTTGTTGTATTCTTAGATGTCTGATACCTCTTAGAGACCATTAAACTTTCTTGTTCTTATTCCTTTGAAAATTAAATTTGTTCAATGTTTCATTAGTGTTTTTATTTATCATTGGAAAATAAAATTAAAATTATTTTATTTCTTCATTAGATCAATTATGTTTTCGAAAAGGAAATTGTTGTTTCATTCCTCTTTCCTTCAGCGAAATTGTAGTTCGATTCTTCATTTTCCTAAGATAAATTGTTGTTCCATTCCTTGTTTCTCAGAAGAAAAAACTTGTTTTATTGATTGATGCATATAGTTTCCTTTCTTTCAATCACATTAAAGGGAGCCGAAAATAAAAACATGCATGTGCATATAGTGAATTATGTGTTTTGCATAGGAACAAGCTAGGAAACATGCATTTAGTTTGTGCTCTTTGTTGTTTTCTCAAAAACGGATTGCTCTTTCCCTTAGTAGCTAGGATTTTCCCTGAAAAAGCTTAATTGAGAAGTTTTCTTATCGTTCAGTTTGCATTTTTAGGAATTTACATTACATAACGTGGTGAACCTCAAAGCCAAACATTTAAAGAAGATCAAGATAAAATTTATCTGAATTTACCTAAGAAAGCATTGGAACATTAATGATAACATTTAGAAGGTCTAGGCTAGAGACGTGTTCCAACGTCGTTAAACATAGGATTTGTCGTTAACTTGTCTGTGAAACATTTCGAGTGTGATACCTCACTCCATGTACATAAGTATATTAGAGCTCATCCACGTACCTTCAGGTATATAGGGTGATGTTCTAGTACGAAAAGTATAAGGGGGTGCTCTCACTGTGTGGTTTTGCATTAGATAGCGCTAATACGGACTTGGGCCTCCACGTACCTTCGGGCATATTTTGGAGGAAAACTTTAGGTTGCTATCCATCCCTAGGTAACTGAGTCGACTGCCTTTTAACTCATGATATATCGAACACAACATTTGGGAAGATTGCCTGCTTTTACTTCTTGGTTTGTGAGGAGGTAATTTGTAGTTCACAATTACTTGATAAACCTTTTGCCTAGAATTACCCTTTTATTTTGTTTATTTTTTTTTGTAATTAAATTAATTATAAATCTTGGAAGAAGAACATCCATTTCCCCTTCGTTCGCGTAGAATAGCACTTAAACCACCTTTACCACCAGAAGCCATTTCTGGTCGATGAAGGTGACATCAATCTACTGAAACCAATACTATCAGTACCTCTAGTGTGACATCATATTCACATATGCCATAGTTGTCTCGAGTTGTTTCTACAAATCATGGTTCATCCACTGTTTTCGAGACAAAGTCCTCACAATTACTTGTGGTTACAATCCATCCAATTAGTGAGACCATACCTCCTGAACCCCATGTTTTTCAACTGGAAGTTGATCTAGATCCCATCGTTCTTTTACCATAAAATCTAGGTCTCGAAGTTGAACAACCGAAATTTTTTCCTTTATCGGTCACTCCACAATCAATTTTAGCCATTGAATCTCCCATATCGTGCAGTTAACCACCTGAAATCTATCTCGGGCCTGACGGCGAAATTCTTCCACCTAGTTTGATTTTGATTGAATAAATACCATAAGACGAAATACCTTCTACTCCAAGACTTTTACTCAATCACCTTACACTCCTTTCTTTGATCTTGTGTCAATTCAAGTTCCCATAAATCCTTTAGGGTATACATTTGGTCGTATGACCATGGCTGATTCAACAGCTTCGGCTGTACCTTCTGTTACAGTTGTGAAAACACCTACTCTTTCTACCCTGTCGATGTTCACCACATCACCAAAGTCACATTAATATGGTGGCGCTTTCGTCTCACCTGCTTACCAATATTTATCTAGAACCTTCTCTAGTGCATCCTCAAACCCATGGACTTCACGAATGTCATCATTTGGTATTCTATCTGGTACATCTCTAATGAATACTGAATGTCTTGATCCTTTATATACATCTTCGGTGCAATATCAAGTTGTTCCATCTGGGTATATTCCATCCAGTACAATTTCAACTGGACTCCCGACATTTGGAGAATAATATATTCCATCTTATTATACTACTCATTTTTTGGGGCAGCCTATGGTCACCCATTTTGACAGTAATCCGTTTTTATATGGTCATCGTAATGTTGGAATGACTATTTGTCAGTGGAAGACTATTCTGCCTGGTCAACCAAAAGCGGCTGTGAATTTGTATCAACTGCTTCAACCTGTTGCACCCACATGTACTCCGCTTGTTAATACATCCTTACCCCTGTTACAGGCTAAAAGTGTTGTACCTCAACCATCTCAGGTGGGTCCTTCCACCCAATACCCTCAAGTATTGGGCCCTTAGACTCCAAATCCTTCGGCTAGTTTACAACAACCTCCTGTATCCGGAATTATTTATTCACAAGCTGGATTACCCTATTATGGGATGTCACAGTCACAACTAGGTTTTACCTATTCACAACCAGGTCCAAGATATTATAGTTTGGGCTATAATATTGGTGGATAGACACCTTGGCAGCGACAAGCACAAATTCCACAACAATCTTTCCAGCAACAAGTAGCGGACCGAAGTTTTGTTCAACAAAATCCTCAAGCGTTCACTTATCAAAACAACCCCTATCTGGGTTACTAGAAACAAATTCCTTATGATGGTGCTTAAAGGCCTGTTTCCCAAGAAATTCCACCATACTCTATTTATTCTCAACCTGACTTAAATCGATAGTTTCCCTTTGTTTCAACTTTAGAATTGCTTGATTTAAACCATCTTACCAATGATCCAATCAACTATGCTCCTTGGTGGCCGATGATACAACATAAAATACCCTCAAATATTCCTAAGTTGAATGCAAACCCTGGAGAAGACCCATCAATGCATGTTATGACTTCTCATTTGTGGTGTGCATCCAACTCCTTAAATGATGACTTCGTTCAACTACGACTTTTCCATTGTACACTCACTGTTTTGGCTGAAAAGTGGTACATTAAGTTACCATGAGCTTCATGTGATAATCTCACTACCTTAGCTACTACCTTTCTAACCCACTTCTAGTTACCCATACGATATGAAACTGGAACGAAACTTCTAAACAATTTTCAAACAGACCAATGCTACTCACATTTCTGAGCATATTCATGAGTGGCATCGTCATCGTAGAATGGTAAAAACATTTGTTCCTGGTCAGCCCCTTGCTGAGTGGTTTATTAAGTCCTTATTGCCATCTATCACCAATGATGTGGATAAGGGTGGCGTCTTCACTAAAGAGAAGGTAATTTCTCATGCACAATACTTAGATTTGATTTATACTCAGTCTTGCATGCTCCATGTGAAAATTCCCAACACGCCGCGATCTAATTTTATTGTTCCTCCTCCATTTAAGTAATCTCATGCCGTTGACGGTATGATTGGTACTGCAAGCACAAATCACTCTACTGCATCTGATCTTGCACCTTCTTCTAAAATTCATTTCATGTCATATGAAAAAGGAAAAAGTGACAAGAAACCAAGAAGTAAGAAAAAGGGGAAAGTGAAGAAAAAGAAAAATTAAACCTCGCAGGAATGATCATCTGATCAACAAACTGGAAAAAATCAGAAATCTCGTTACCCTTGCATAATATGTAATGAGGAGCACTTTTTTCGAGAATTTATTCACTGTGCCAAAGTCTCAAAATTTCTTAAGACCTCAATTGCATCTACTGTGTTGATAGATCTAATTCTGATTCCAGGCACAAATATGATTTCTATGGATCTAGCTTCTAGTTCGCAAGTGCTTATGCTATCTGTCACGAAGCCAAAAACTTATGTTTTAGTGTCAACACAGAATAAATATTATGGTAGTCACGCTATTGATCAACATACTACCTCGACCAAGAATTCATCTACGGAATCTATTCCGCCAACTGCTATTCCTAAGTTAACAATAAAGCCACCAAAGGGAGTCGTCCATAAATCGACATTCAATCCTCGAGCCAAAGCAGCTCAAAATTATAATATATTTGAAGATTTGTCTCAATCCCCTTCATCTATGTCGATTCTTGAGGTACTTCAAAATTGTCCATCCCAGAAGCAAGCTTTGTTGTTGACAATAGGTGGAATCGATATGACAAATTCCAATCTTGTAATATTTAATCATACAGGCTATGTGCCACAATTACCATCAAAATTGGAATCCTCCATCCAGGTAAATGTTCTCAATCACCTCGTTCATCGTACTATTATTGATGAGGGAGCATCGACGTGCATTATGTCTCTAAAATGCTAGAAGTCACTTGGCTCGCCATGCCTTTCTCAATTGCCTATGACATTGAAAGCTTTTGACAGTCATACATATAAGCCTTGTGGTATCATCAATAACCTACATGTCAAACTAGGGGGAAAAACAGTAAATGTAGAATTTGAGGTCGTTGAAGGACCCCTTGACTACAACATTTTACTCAGAAGGCCATGGGTATATGCTATGACTGCGATCGTCACTACATATTTTAGAATGATCACCTTTCCTTAGAAAGGTGTTATCACAGTCATCAATCAACTCTCCTTATTTGCCTCCAGTTCCCAGGTCACTAGAAGCATTCCATTAGTTCACACACCCCAAATAGCACTTAAAAACATTAGTGTATGACTCTTAAAGGAATCTTCCCTATGGGAACCTTCGCATTACAGCTGCCTACAACATCAGCAAAAATTGCAAACATAGAGACATGATACATGATATCTTTCACTCCATATGGCTTAAGGAATATTACGGGTGATTTTTAATTTGTTACATTGGATGAATTTCTTCCACCCAGCCCAATTGAGCTGGCATAGCAATCAATTTACATGGCTTGGGCCGCAAATCTAAAATCATCATCGCCGATCGTTTGGGTAAATTGTTCATTAGATTTTGGAACTCCATATGATCCTTTTTCATCCACATTCTTCACTGATGAGATAATTGTGGAATCCATGATGTGAGAAGGAGAACCATGGGAAGATCGTCATCATCATTCCCATATTCAGGATTACGAAGAATATAATTGTATTGAACTATATCACCAATTGATCAAAACATTATTTTCGAATTCTTTTCCCATTAATGCAATCGAATTCAAGAGAAACTTATCAAATATTGATGAAACCATTTCTATCAATATTTAGACCAAACCCAACATTGTAGAAAATATTCATGTCGGCGTTTCTTGTTCTTCATCAAAACTCGAAAATTATCGCTCTCTCTTTCGTGAATTCTGTGATATATTTTCTTGGTCTTAGGAGGAAAGGTCAGGCATATACACTAATATCGTTGAACACACCATTAAAATGTTCCCTAATGTCAAATAGTTACGTCAACGCCTTTGTCCTGTTCATCCAAAGAAGGTTGCTGCCATTAAAGCAGAATTTGAATTTTTTTTGCATGTTGGTTTCATTTAACCTATTCTGCTAACTGATTGGGTTTCCAACATTGTTCCTATCATGAAGAGATAAGGGAAAATTAGAGTGTGTGTGGATTATCGGGATGTTAATTGTGCTTATCCAAAAGACAAATATCCTACTCCCTTTATCGACCAGATTATTGACGACTGTGTTGGATGTGAAATCTTTTCATCCATGGATGGATTTTCTAGTTACAATCAAATCAATATCTGTCGAGAAGACCGATATAAGACAACACTCATCTGTCCTTGGGGCAACATTTCAAAGGGAAATGGTTTCAATGGAATCAAGCACATTGTTCAACCTTATCTAGACGATTTACCCACGCATTCACTAAACATGACTGATCACCCAATGCATTCAAGAGCTATATTTCTACGTTGTCGACACTACAAAATATGCCTCAATCCATATAAATGTGTGTTTTTTGTTTGTTTTGGTCATTTGCTAGGATTTTTAGTCTCAAAAGAATGAATTCGAATCGACCCACTGAAGGTTGACGGCATTATTGTTTTTCTTGCGCCATCAAATCTGCTTTAGTTATAGAAACTTCAAGGAAAGGCTAAATTCCTAAGGACGTTCATATCCAACTACGCCGAAATGGCTAAAGGATTTACTCATCTCTTGAAAAAGGGGATTCCCTTCCATTGGGATAAGGTTGCACAAGATTATTTTGATGTTGTCAAGGATACACTTACCCGAGTGTCATTAATGTATCCCCCCAATTATTAGAGTGATTATTTCTTATATATCATCACGGTTGATACGGCCATTGCTATGGTATTAGTCCAAGAAGAATATGGGATCAAAAATATGATATATTATTGGAGTCGTAATATCAATGATACCAAAGTGAAGTATTCATACATCGAAAATCTCACCTTGGAGGTCATTTAAACTGTCCAAATATTTCACCATTATATCCTGTTTTGAAAAACCATTGTCATTTCAGATTGCAACCCCATGACTTACATTCTTTCACGTCAATTTCTGGGGGGAAAATATTCAAAATGGAACATCATTTTACAGGAATTTGATTTGGAATTCATCAAATCCAAGTCAAATAATTCTTTCATTTTGGCTGATATTCTCTGTGACCGTCCCTATGATAGTACTTGTACTACATCGGAACCATCAATTCCTGATGAGTCTCTGTTTTTGATCGAATCATATAATCCTTGGTATGGGTATTTTATCATTTATCTCTAAACCTATACTTTTTGGCCCAATACCTCTTACTCTCAACAACAACTTGTTCGATACCAAGCCAAATATTATCTTATTTTCAGTGATAAACTTTATCATCGTGGCGTCGATATGATTTTAAGGAGGTGCCACACTCATGAGGAGGCCAAAAAGGTTTTAAATGATTTTCATGTTGGGCTTGTGGTGGACACTTCTCTAAATATGCTACTGCGCAGAAGATACTCTGCACCGATTACTTTTGGACTACCATATTTCGCGACTACATCCTTTTGGTCAGAAGTTGTCATGCGTGCCAAATATTTGATCGTAAATTCCACAAACCGCCAGTGTCGATGCATCCTGTTATTGTTGTGGGGCCATTTGCAAAATGGGGCATTGACTTCATGACCTGAAACCCTCATTCTTCCAGGGGCATGGTTATATTATTGTCGTAGTAGACTAATTTACCAAGTGGGACGAAGCGGTGCCTACATTCAATAACACAACCACAACAACTGCATTATTCTTTTTCAATCACGTCATCTCACAATTTGGTGTTCCATAGGCTATAGTCACAGATCATGGTAAGCATTTTCGCAATCACATGATGAATGAATTGACTGCCAAATTAGGGTTGTCGCATGATAGTTCTACTCCTTATTATAAAAAATCCAATGGAAAAGTTGAGGCTATTAACAATATTCTTAAAAGAATGCTTCAATGAATGATAGGAGTTCATAAAAAAAATTGGCATTTGATGTTGTACTCAGTTTTTTTGGGCAAACCAAACCTTGGTGAAAAACACAACCAGATTTACCCCCTTTCAATTGGTGTATAGTCTGGAAGCTATCTTGCCGATCCAATGTGAAATATCGTCATTAAAAATTGTTGTTGACTTTTTACCTAACACCTCTACTGAGGAAGCATGTCTTTTTAACCTCATCCATATTGATGAAACGCGTTGTGAAGTCGCATTGGCCAACGAAGCATATAAGAAACATATAAAGGTGCAATATGACCAACATGTCCAGCCTCGCATCTTCTCAGAGGGTGACCTGGTCCTACTTTATGATCAGGAAACTGATGTAATAGGTACAGGAAAATTCGAGCCGTTATGGCATGGCCCCTATATTTTCAAAAGAGTTCTTGCTAAGGGCACTTACAAGTTGGTAGACTATGATGGAATTCCATTGGAGCAGCCCCGAAATGGGTTGTATCTGAAATGTTACTATGCTTAAACATGAGCATAGTAAAATGTTGTATTATATTGTATATATTGTTTTTATTTGCATTTACTATCTTAGTTTGTTTTTCTAGAGTTGTCCAGGGATAATTTTAAGAACCCCCCTAAATTTATATATATATAAAATAGGCGAATCCCCATAATACATAGGAAAAATGGAAGGCGATTTTATTAATAATATAATATGTATATATAATTTTTTGGCGAATCTCTCATGAGATTATATTATCCTGTAAAATCATGGCGAATCACCAGTACAAATGGCGAATCACTACTACAAAATGGTGAATCGTTGTCTAGTGGAGTTCAGAGTGTTGGTTCCAATGAAGATATGGTAATTGAACTAGGAGTAGAAGGAAGAGAACCATCGAGACCAAGCATGGCACATGGTGACTCGTGAGGGAAGTAGTTCTCGTGTAGTTTGGAAAACACGTTCTTCTAGTTCTGCTAAGCGTAGTGTTGTTTTTCATGTTACTACTAGCACTGATATTGAGGTTGGAGAGGAGTTTGAGGAAAGGTAGCAGTGGTGGATAATTACAAAGAGTACCCCATGATGGGCTCCATTTTTCCCTTTGGTATTTGTGCCTGCAAGACCTTCTGTCCATTGAACCAACAATTAGCCATTCAACCAACAATCAACTTGACTGAGTTGATTAGGTATGAGTCAACTTAGACTAATCTTCAAAACTATGATTTGCACTATCCCATATTTATCACACTAATGCTACACAACATTGTGCATTTGCACCTAACTCTCAATTATTCTTTTCCAAGAAAAATCTATAATAAGAAAAATATTTTACTATATTCTAAAAGGTGAAGATGTCGAAATCATGCCACAAAGTGAAAGGAAATAAAATATCTTTCCTCAAACCACCAAATATATAAAGAAAACAATAATGATTATAATAATAGAACTAGATCTATCGGTCTATCGATATATGCATGATATGAGAACCATAAGCATTCAAGAGACTAATTTCAAACTCAACAAAATCCTCTAAACAAGCAACAAACAAACCACTAAAATTTTCAAAGATATCAAGGCTAGACATTAACACAATTTCATGTACTTGAATAAGCCCATTGTATCTTAGCGTTAGACTTCTTAAATTAGTTCTTTATCATTTAATACTATGACACTATCTATGTGAAAAGAAATAGGTCCCAACTTCATCAAATCTGATTTCATTTCCAATCAAAGATCAAAACTAGCTTCGTTTCCAATACCAATATAAAATCACACATTTTCCAAATATCAATAATTATTTTCCAAGAAAATATAAAACTCGAAACTCAGCAAAATTCCCCAAATACAAGCAACATATATACCATTAAAATTTTCTAAGATGTCAAAGCTAGACATCAAGGTAGTTTCATGTACTTGAATGAGCCCATTGATGCTTTGCATTAGTCTTGTTAAATTAGTTATTTATCATTTAATACTAGTCAAACGCTATCTATGTGAAAATAGGTCCCAAAATCATCAAATCTAGCTTCATTTCCTGTCACAAATAAGAAGAAAACAATGTAAGGATTGAATATGAAACATCAATCTTAAAATAACACACATGAAAGAAATGTAGCTGCAATGTTACAATGAAAAATACAAAATATAGAACCCATTTTTACCTGAATTTGACATGTAGTAATCTTGCATGATCAACGAAACATGTATACCAAAATAAGAGTCCTAGGGTATTTCAATTTCCCAATTCTCATCTTGGTCATCATTTTCTATATTATGAACATGATCTTCTCCAGATGTACTGTCATTATGAGCCTCCAAAACATTATGTTCTGTATCAAGTTCATTAGATAAATTTGTTATATTGTTTTCTCCCCTTCTATCACAATTTGATCGCCAAAGCGCTAGTGCTCTTTCATATGGAAAATTGTCAACGTCATACTTTGTTACATATAATCTTAAACATGTATCCACATGTTTATAAAGCTTGTTCCTCAACTTTGACTTCAAAAATGATAGTGCACTAAACATTCTCTCATCCTCCACTGATCCCAAAATCATGGTTTGACACAAATCTGCTAATTTAAAATATTCTGATATGTTTTCTTATAACTGTTGTAGAAAAGAATAAAAAGTGTGGAAAGCAGAATATATGCCGGGAGAGTGTGTGTGTGTGTGTGTTAAAGACACGGAGGAGGCTAAATTATAGTTGAAACAGAATTGCAGCCATTGAGAAGACAAAATATAGTCTTGGAAGAAAGCAGAAGATCAAAGCAGCAGCAGAAACTGAACATGAACTAGCCCCAACAAGATGTATCAACAGAGCTAGTCAGTTTGCTCAACAATAAGAAATGGTCAGTGAAGATGGGTCAAATATTTAGGGGTAAAGACAAGGAGGAGGCTGAATTATAATTGAAACAAAATTGCAGCCATTGAGAAGACAAAAAATAGTCTTGGAAGAATGCAGAAGATCAAAGTAGCAGCAGAAACTGAACATGAACTAGCCCCGGCAAGCGTATCAACAGATCTAGTCAGTTTGCTCAACAATAAGAAACGTGCGGTGAATATGGGGAAAAGATTTCATCAATTCAATAAGCAACCTAAAAAATAATTTCGAGTAAAAAATTTCATAACCGCAAATTAGTGAAATTTTCTTGCACAAAATTGGAAAGACAACCTATTATTTGGAGGGAATAATTGCAGTAATAGGTTTGAAATTGAGATGAATCAAACATGGAGCTGGTTACACTGCTCAAGAACAATAAAGTTGCAGTGGATATAGATGTTTGGACTGAGACTGATTGATTAGATAAACAAGCTAGAAACGTACTAAATAATAAAAAGATTGAAGACCCCAAAGAGAGTAAAACAGCTTGCACAAAATTGTAAGGAATATTTGTAGAAGCAACAAATTAGAAAAACAAAATTCAATTAAGGAGTAAAATGGCATTCAAACTGCAAGACAAATTTCTACCTTCAGATTATAACAGAAGTACACTCTAATAGTTGCAGAATCTAAAATAAAAAGAAAAAAACATTTAGGAGTACACCGAAGAAAGCCATCCATTCTAGTTGGGCAACAAGAATTTATAAGGTAGGCAAACAGGTGGTTGTTTCACAGAGTCAGGGGTGTTGGTGCAGAAAATCAATGCAAGAAAAGAGTTTCTGCATCCAAGAAAGAAAATACAAAAGAGCAGAAGACTGGGAATCTGGAACGAAATAGATTCATTATCTCTAGATTGCAAGAATATTTATGCAATTATATATTAGAATATATTTAATACTGATTAAACAATCAGAATGATAATGTTACAATGAGCATCGTGACAGCTTAATTTTATGCATTGAATGGTCATGAAGTAAATGGGTATGTGCCCTTTGACATTTCATTAGCTAATTGTTATTATTATTATTATGTTATCATATTACCACCCCCTCAAGTAATGTTTTTATCTTGTGTTAGGGGTTTGACTCTCTGCATGATTTGAGTGTTGGCAATTTCCTTTGTATTCTTTGCATCCATATCTTGAAGTATGTTGACCTGGTTGCTTAACATAAAACATTGATGCTACTTGATAAGATATTTTCCTTGCTTCCACTATTGTATGTTCATATGTGCTTGTGATTTTTTCATTAGTTATAATTCACCTTCCTTGAAAGCAAAACCCTCATCAGTGATCACCATAGAATTTATAATGTTGATATTGCCAGTTAAACTCTGTGAACTATTCTTTTGGGTTGGTGTTATAAGTACACAACTACAGCAGCAACTCCACACCTATCACCATTCTATCTCATCAAGTAGTAGAGCATATAATCCTGTTTGCAGCCTTACTTCTTGTATTTGAACTGATATTTGATGAGATCTTCCCACTCCCTTGACCTTTTTTCCATCAATGACCATAACGGTGAGGTCCTTGGTTGGGTACACATAGGTATAGCTATTTAGAAACATTGAACTCTACACTACACAATGATCATTACTGTCAGAAGCTACAAGTATCATCGCATTTCTATTTTTCACAATTCCTTTGAGCTTTAGTGTCTTAGGTTGTGATTTTCTTGAGCAAGTTATAGATGGAGTTGTAGGTTCTTTCGTCTTTGCTTAGAACCTAGATCTTATCAACCCTGCTGAGATGAAGTAGGATATATTTGGCATTCAATTCTTGTATTTGGTCCTTTTCGTAATTTCCTTTTTAGGCATGTCTTCATTTATTTTGTTGGGAACATGAAATGGAAGCTAATGACATTGTTGATGGTGCTTCATGATCAATCATTAAACAATATTTCAATTTTCAATCAGGTTAACTTGTTCTACCCTGACCTCTTTTACGAACTGTGTGATGGTACTTCATTATCAACCATCGATATTTCAATTCTAAATATATTGAATTGACCTGTATTACCATGACCTCTTTCGTGAATTGTGGTCAATGAATTCAGACTTACTAACAGAATTTTGTGAGTTTTGGATTCTGCTTTGATCTCATGTTTTAGTTAGACAATCAATCCCTTCTCTACACTCATTAATTATCTTTGATACTTCATCCTTTCCGGACTCTTAATTGCACCCAACAATAGAAGAGCTCATAGAAGTCCATCTTTTATTTATAAATATAGAGCTCATATGAAACCATCTTTTTATTTATAAATATATTCTAACAAAACATTCTTAGGATGGACTTCTATGAGCTCTTAATTTGTAAGTCCACCTTCTTGTATAGGAAGATTGTTAACACCTTCTTGTCTAGGAAGAATTGAAATTTAATCACCTGGGATGCTTGGATCATTAAATATAATTTCCAGGCCAAGTATGTTAGTTTATTTTGAGTCAAATTCCCCTACTCTGGTACAGAGTTTGTAGGCAAAATAGCATACAAGTATTATGTTTCTCTCAAGCTCCCAATGCCCAGTCTAGGTTACAGATAATTTCATCAATGTTGTATTAGTCCTAACATACCTAAATGATCATGGTAATAAGATTTCATTGTTGTATGTTGAGGACCATTTCACATGCCATTGAAGAAATTGTAACCCATAACGAGCAAGACACCCATGGCAGGAGTCCCAGTAGTAAGAGCTCACTAGAATAAAAAACTCAGAGTCCTACTCAGCAGTTTAATGGCTTGTGCTGCGTGCATTTCAACTCAACACAATGAATCTTCTGCTCTTGTGTATAATGGCTCATTCTAGCAGGTCATTGGTTGAGCCTTTTGCACTCACAAAAATTCTCCAGGAATGGTCAACTTATACCGAGGAAAAACATGGGGGAGAAGCTTCCATTTACCTAAGTTACATTTAATTCAATCGAACAGAGTTTTTGCTAATTAATTCCCTACATCTACCCTTTTCTCAATGTATTTTAAATCTAGGAATGATAAATTCATAGCTGGAAGCCTGGAAGATCTAGCAGAAAGACTCTTTTTCCCGATCGATATATCCCAATGCATGCAAAAATTAGAAACATGGATAGGGAAATGCACATTGCTGATGAAACATTTAGAGGAATGACAGATACATACATTGGTATACCTGATGAGTGAAACAAAGTATATCTGTAACAAAGTATGAGCTATTGTTGTCAATCATTTGTTGCCCTTCACCTCCTCGGCTACGCCTGAAAATCCTGTACTGTCTTCCACTGTAATTTCTTCTTCAATTGATGTTAGATTTAGAATTAATTAGATAAGATCATTCAAACCAGTCTTTGCATACTGTATTTTGTGATATCCAATGACTCTGTAACTCCAGTAAGGAATTGATGACTTGACTACAGGGGAAGTGCAGAAGCACCTGTGGAGTCAATAATGTTGATTTTAGCTTTAAATATAAATTGACACGCACAGTGTGCCACTGTATTTTGTGATATCCAATGACCCTGTAACTCCAGTAAGGAATTGATGACTTGACTACAGGGGAAGTGCACAAGCACCTGTAGTGTCAATAATGTTGATTTTATGCTTTAAATATAAATTAACACGCACAGTGTGCCACTGTATTTTGTGATATCCAATGACTCTGTAACTCAGTAAGGAATTGATGACTTACAGGGAAGACAATTGTCCTGTTACATGACATTTAGTTGGTGACACATATAATCAAAACTAGAACCAATCCACTCAGCCCATAGTATCATTAAATACTAGACATAGATGCAACTCTAAATCCATCGAGCATTCACAAGGACATAAATGCACAATAGACACTAGCATCTGTGAATAATTTGATATGTGGCCATTTAAGATTACTTCTTCTGTTATGTTGTCATATCGAGCAAGGCTGCCAAGTCTTAACTAAACAGTTACTCTTCACAACCTGTAATAATGCCTGCATAGTCCTCATAGTTCAACATATTCAAGCTTCTTCAAAACTGAAAAGAGAGAACAAGAGGATCAGCATGAGGCCAAATCATGCTAAGTTGGGGGATGGGCTGGTTATGATCCATTTGTGGTATTATTAAGTATTATGTTCCATGTAAAATGCGAGCTAAATTAAAGGGTGAGGTACTAGTCTTGATGTTATTTAGGACTAGCATTATGTACCCGTGGATGTGCTCTCAAGGGTGTGGGGTTTGCTCCTCATGCTCCTAGCACTCTCAGGATTTCAGAAATTCCATCTGAAATGTTTCCCCAAGCTCCCTTTTGGGGGAACACAAGGAAACACACGGAATTGTTTTGCTGAAAATTTGGATCATTCTCGTTCTAAATTTTCACTTTTGGGATACTTCAATGTTCTCGTTGAAAAAAGAAAAACCTTGATACATCCCTCAAAAAAATGTGTTGGCCTTTGAAGAAGGGTAAATCCCCCCCCTAACCTTAAGTCGTCCACCTCCCTACAAGCTATTTACACCTTATATAATCACATAAGATCAACCCATATGAATTTCTCATTTGCATTTGTTATTGATGTATTATTGATTAGTGGCTTTTGAATATTATAAAGTCTAGGAAAATTACCATGGTGTTTGATGGATCTCACAAGTTCATGAACTTTAGGAATAAAACATTAAACATGAAAAAGCTATGCTAGCTAGAGTTCATACACATGATTTCATATTGGTCACCAAAAGGTGTCAATTTGATCTTCATTACATGGAGGCGTAGAATGAACTATGATCTTCATTACATAATGGTGTAGAAAGAAAAAAGTTATAAACAAATAGAAGTCAACATTGTTAAGGATCTGAGGGAAAATGAAAAATCACACTTGAACTTTTACAATGTCTTTGCACCACTTGAAGTTTAACTACTGTAGGGCATGGGTATTCAATTAGTACAATAACATAGTGCTGCTCAAAACTAATTCTGAATGGATGGAAGAAAGAAGATAGAAGGAAGGAGATCTTGATGATCGAGCTTTCTTGCTTGCATTCTTTATAGCCAAAGGAAATCTGAAACTTGAGGAAGACTAAGAATAAACTGTGACTAATTTTTAATAGAAGAAAATCATCCAACATGCATGAAGTTTATCTCAAAAATGCAACCACATGCCCCACTTGCTGTAACAAGTCAAACTTATGTAACAACTTGTACCAAGGGGCCACAAGTAAATCCTTAAGGGACCATTTCACATGCCATTGAAGACATTGTAACCCATAACGAGCAAGACACCCATGGCAGGAGTCCCAGTCACTAGAATAAAAAACTCAGAGTCCTACTCAGCAGTTTAATGGCTTGTGCTGCGTGCATTTCAACTCAACACAATGAATCTTCTACTCTTGTGTATAGTAAACCGTTCTAGCAAAAAGGTCATTGGTACAACCTTTTACATCACAAAAATTCTCAAGATGTCCAACTTATACCAGCAAGGAAAAAGATGGGGAGAAGCTTCCATTTACCTAAGTTACATTTAATTCAATTGAACAGAGTTTTTGCTAATTAAGTCCCTACATCTACCCTTTTCTCAATGTATTTTCAATCTAGGCATGATAAATTCATAGCTGGAAGATCTAGTAGAAAGACTCTTTTTCCCGATCGATATATCCCAATGCATGCAAAAATTGGAAACATGGATAGGGAAATGCACATTGCTGATGAAACATTTAGAGGAATGACTGATACATACACTGGTATACCTGATGAGTGAAACAAAGTATATATGTAACAAAGTATGAGCTATTGTTGTCAATCATCCATTTCCCTTCACCTCCTCGGCTACGCCTGAAAATCCTGTACTGTCTTCCACTGTAATTTCTTCTTCAATTGATGTTAGATTTAGAATTAATTAGATGAGATCATTCAAACCAGTCTTTGCATACTGTATTTTTTGATATCCAATGACTCTGTAACTCCAGTAAGGAATTGATGACTTGACTACAGGGGAAGAGCACAAGCACCTGTGGAGTCAATCATGTTGATTTTAGGCTTTAAATATAAATTGACACGCACAATGTGCCACTGTATTTTGTGATATCCAATGACCCTGTAACTCCAGTAAGGAATTGATGACTTGACTACAGGGGAAGTGCACAAGCACCTGTAGTGTCAATAATGTTGATTTTAGGCTTTAAATATAAATTAACACGCACAGTGTGCCATTGTATTTTGTGATATCCAATGACTCTGTAACTCAGTAAGGAATTGATGACTTACAGGGGAAGTGCACAAGCACCTATGGAGTCAATAATGTTGATTTTAGGCTTTAAATGTAATTGAACAAATTGTTAAAACAACCACACAAACACATTCACCATTAGCTTCTCTTCCATGTGGAAATCTGATATACACATCAACCTCACTCACTTTACAAGTGAGTACTTACAATAATTAAGTGAGTACTTACAATAATTAAGTGAGTACTTACAATAATTAATTGAAGGAGAAAAACATCCTCCTTGGGCATAAAATCTTCAACAAGATCAATATTCCACTACTCTATCATACTAGTAGCAGGCTTACCTCCTGCCACTTGCATCAACATTCATATTATTGCAAGGCATCCATGCCCTCCATCATACAAGTTACTTATGATACCTTTAGGTATGCCTTGCATACCCTTCCATGCACATACAAACCCATGTGCATCAATCTTATACATGATCTGTGACTTAAAACTTCAAGAAAAATCTGATTTGTGGGGATCCACCTTCCTACTTATTCAACAATCCTCAAGGATATATTTCCAACATTGTGTCTCTATCTCTACCATTAGAGCTTTCCCTTGGACACTTTCTTTTATGAGCACTATGTGCCACATGGTTTCCCCCTGGAGCAATCCAGGTAGTACCATCTCTACACAAAGCATAACACCTCATGCTTGCTCCTTAGTTCGATTGAATCATGATTCTATCCTCATATAATTCAGCCAACATGAACAAGACCATTTCTTTCTAGGTATAAACTTCCTCATCAGCTTACCTCAAGGAAAAATGCCTTGCCATCCCAACCAGGTGTCCAACATACACATATCTACATGTATACAATTTCATCCACTACATTTTTCCTATTTACTTATACCTTGTTGTTTACCAGAACAACTTTCCCAGAGGTCCATACTTCTTGAAACAACCTTCCTCAAAGCACAATTTTTCCATGCATGACTCTGTTTTCTCAAGAGAACATTTTTTCATTTACACAACAGGTCCAATCCAAGCAACATGACCCTTTGACCCGAGTGGAATCTAGGCAATGCTACTGATACAAAACATAACCAGTGAGCTCTCTATCTCACTCCAAATGCATTTCTGTGGTGTATCTTTGGGGCTCCAAGCCTAGTGTTTGAACCACAACTCTGATATCACTGCGTAACATACCCAATCCCCCAAGTCATATTTAAGCAGGTGTGTGTTGGATATGTGTTATATTCTTTACACAATTATCCCCACATATTGCATAATGTACGATGTGCAAGAGGGGAGTCACATGGGGGGGAAGTAGCCCTTCCTGTTCAAGGGGTTCGGGGGCAGCACCCCCAAAAAAAGATTTTGGGGTGGTTTTTTTAGTGTTTGCTGATGCAAACTATGCTGGAGATATGGATCGCATAATATTAACATGTGGTTATGTATTTAACATATTTGGAGGAGAAATAAATAGGATGAGCAAAGGACAATCTGTAGTGGCACTCTCAACTAGAGAAGTTGAATACATGGCAATAATTCTTGCAACAAGGAAGTAGTATGGTTATAGAGATTGTGTTTAGGTATTGAGTTAATACAAGCTGTAAGGACAAATTGTGATAGTCAGAGTGCAATCTTCCTGGGAATGAACCCAACTCATCATTTGAAGCCAAAGCATATTGATGTTCAATATCACTTCGTGAAAAATATGATTGAAGTCAAAAAGGTGTTGCTAGAAATTGAAAATCAGTTCTGATCATTGGAAATCACATAGCATGGAAGGTCAGACTTGGCTCTATGGCCAAAATATGAGTCAATACAATAATGGGATGTCATAATACAATTTTTCTTCCTCGTGATCTGATTCAGCATTACAGAGATGAGGGATTTTCACTTTCAATCAACGAGCTGATTAAGAGCATACAGACATCTGGCAGCAGGATTGGTTGACTGCAGAAAAACTAGATTTAGATGATGAACTTGTTGAAGTATGGACTAATTTCATCTCAGAACTAAGGAACGAGCACATCAGATTGAAAGAGGAACAGGATGAGATCATGTGTAGTAGGAACCAGAGCAGGCACCTTATCAGCTAAATTATGCTATGAAGCATTACTATCTACCGAAAAGAAGGAGAGAATCTGGACGTGGTCCAAGGTTTGGAAGGTACAGTCCCCAAAGAAGACACAAGTGTTTATGTGGTTTTAACTAACGGATACAGTCCCTACTTGGGACCTGCTTCAGAAAAAGAACAAGCGTAGCCCTGATATATGTATCTTATACAGGAAAGAGGAGGAAAATGTATCTCATTTCTGTGTCCTTTCGCTCTACAAATTTTGAAAGAGGTAAATCGGTGGATTGGGACAAATGATGTTTGGCAATGAGGAAGAGTTGAGTAAGGTCTTAAGTTATGGTTTCAAAGGCAGGACTTAAATAATTTCAGAGTTAGCCCTTGTATTACTGTGTGGGGCATATAGTTGGTGTGCAATGGATGCTTGTCTAAAGATAGGACTATACAAACTTTCCAGGTTTTTCTAGAGATACGTGCCATCTCTCAGTTTTTCATATCAAAATAAAAGGCTTCAAAGTCTAGAGTGGTTGGGGAACTAGTAGTTCGCCAGATCCTCCCTTGGGCCTTCTTCATTGGAGCCCGTCAGGAGGCTGACAATGACTCGGTATTGGAGGAGTTTTATTCTTGCAGGACCAACATTATATTCAGCTCAAAGCAAACATGGGAAGAGGCACGAACAATAATACTGAGCTTTTGGCTCTTCATGTGCTCATGAAACTAGCATTATCAAAGAGAATTTCACAATTACAGCTCTATGGAGAATAGGGATTCTACATTGGCCATTAAATGGATGTAAAGTGAGCAGTCTATTCTGTGAATATCACTTTCAGACACTAGCAATTCAACTCAAGCAAGTCTCTTAACAGTTTATTAAAACCTCCATCATTCACGTTTTCAGGGATTTAACACTGGTGGATTCACTTTCTAAGGAAGCATTTTCCCTGGCTCCAGGTTTAGTACCTCTAAATGACCCCATGGATACCCATGGATTGAGCACAAGGCATATAAGTAATTTAAGGTGCAATAGTTAAATTCTACATCAACTCATTTCACTACTAGAGGTTCCTAGAAGCTGTGTTTTGATGTAGTGGCTAACAAACCATATCTGGAAACCATCAGTCAAAATTTCAATTGGTAAAGAATTAACATATGCAAAGAATATAAAACTGAATCCCAACAAGTTGAAACTAGAATTCACAAAACATATGCTTCAATCACCTACAGAGTTAAGCTTAACATGGTTGTTGCTTTCCACAACGTATGTCACACTGTTAATTTATCTCAAAAAATCATCTACAGGTTTACAACATTTTCAAATTCTTGTGTAATTTGAAATGTGGTCTTTATTCAATTGCATAAGAAAACTCATTTCCTCATACTTGTCAAAAGTCTGTTTCAGAACTATGAAATGAATCAGAATTGTGAAACCATCTCATGAAAACTTCTTGTGGATGCTGTCCAATTTTTAAGTAGGAAAATTACATATCCAAATGAAAAATAAATCTATGATAACTGGTTTCAGAAAAAAATATCCACCACACTAAAAGTGGATAGGCTTGTCAAATGTTGCCATGGCAGCTTCTTTAACAGCTTCACTGAGTGTTGGGTGTCCATGACAGGTTCTAGCAATATCTTTACTAGATGCACCATATTGTAAAGCAATAACAGCTTCATGAATTATCTCGCCAACGTTTGGACCCATAATGTGCACGCCAAGGATCTTGTTCTGTTGTATCATCATAGAAAGCTGTAATGTCTCCTTGCAATTCAAATGTTATCCTTTGAGCCTGCATTGGTTGTGGAAAATCAAAATACAATGTCGTTCCCGCTGGGGCTTACTGTTAACATTTAACATTTACTGTTAACATACCTAAAAATGAGACGAATGGGCAGAGGACACAAGGATCTGGTCCACAACTCCTCCAAGCTTGAAGATGGGTTGTAGCCCCCTCATTCATATGCCAAATCGACCTTAAAGAACCCAACAAGCCAGCTCCCAACAGGCATTGCCGATCTGAATACCGACCTGGCCAATGTGGAACGAAATGCACTCCCACATTGTCGCCGGTTGAAACTCTTGAAACCTCGAAAATACCCCTCGAAAAAATTGAAATAATCGCGGTTAAGTGCAGAAAAAAATCGCGCAGTCGAGCTAAAATGACAGAAACAGAAGAGAGCTTCGTGAAGACATATGCGAAGACATCTGCACTAAAGCAGAGAAGGGAGAAATAGAAACCTAAATCGAAAGACCGAATCACACTGCACAATGTTGAAGGAGATGAAACGGGCCACCTACGCCAGGTTGCAGAGAAGTCAATACCCACGCATTTAAATCCCAACCAGTAAATCCCCAAAGCCCCAACCAGTAAAAAATCGGGCGAATGTAAATCCAATGCCTGTCTTACCTAGTAAATCGTGGAAAAGGCGATTCAAATCCGCTCCAAACCTGAAAATCGGGGGGCGAATCCATATTTTTAATGTTTATCTGCATTTATTTATTTGGGCTAACATGGAATAATTAATTATTTTTAAAATAAATATAGGGCTAATTATATAAAACTATATAAAATGGGTTTTTTATAAAAAATTCGCCCCTTCAAAATCTAAAACCCCTTAAAATTCGCCTTTGGGCTAAAATTCGCGCCTAAAATTATCCCTGGAGTTGTCTTGAAGTTAGTAATCCACTTTACATTTCATCTCATATTTCCCAATATTTAAAACCATTCGTTGGGTATGCTGATGGTTCTAGTCATAGTACGCAGAATATATCCTCTGCAGCATGGGCCATTTTCGCTCTAAAAGGTGAGTTAGTGATATTTCAAGGGATTTGTATCGGTCAATCTACAAACAATATCATTGAGTATAGCAGGTTGATCAAACTTCTCTCTTATTCCATTTCATTTGGCATTAACCGCATCATCATTAGGTTAGACTCACAACTTGTTGTACTGCAACTTACTAGAACTTATATTGTCATAAATCCAACACTGCATCATATGTTCCTAAGAGTTAGACTTTTGGAAAGACATTTTTATTTCATTCAATATCAACACATTTCCAGAACACATGAACACATTAACTGATTCCTTAGGGAATTATGTTATAAACAGATATTTGCAACACATGTAAAGATATATTTTCAATTCACATCAGATAATTTAATAAGATTACACGGTAAACATAGGAAAACACTGAAAACAAATAGATAGATAGTTATAGGTTTTTACAAAATTTGTGCCAAAGACACATTGGTCATCTGATCTCAAAATGTATGCAAAATATCAAAGTAAAATAGTGATGCTCATGATAACAAGCTACTGATATGGCTATCCTATGCAATAACTACATCCAATAGTTAGTAATGCCAATAGTATGGCGTTGTAGTCTCATGGGTAACTCTTCGATCTGACAATCCGAAATATCGAGAGTCAAACCTTCTATGTGTTGTTGTAGCTCAACAAGGGACTTGGTCATATCTAAATCCTGAAGGAATTCTCTCCCAACAACCCTCTCTGCTGGCTCCTCTGCTCTCTGCTCTGGCTGACCCACTTGCCAAACTCGACCTACATCTGCATACATCAAAACTTTAGTTTAGTCTTGGGAAACATTGAAATACAAAAACATGTATAAACCTTTAAGAAAATCAAAGAACATGGTTAAAAAATTCTTACCAATTTCACCCTAGTAAGCATCGTCTGGTAAAATCAAGTTTGGATCTCCTCGGAATTCTATGTCTACATATGCATAATCATCGATGGATATCATATGTCATCTAAAAAAGGTGAATAATGTAGTAGATAATACGATGGTATATTGATCGACATGTCTAGACGTTAACTCTACCAATATCTGCATTCATGGATCTCTAGGACCAGATATACCCAGTGTAACATGTTGGGGTTGCATCAATGGAATCTGCTCTAAGGAAAAGGAGATCAGGATAGGGCCATAGTTTAAATTATTCTTCCTTCCTCCCTTTGCCTTGGTCAGTTGTTCTTTCATCTGAAAGAGGAAAACTTCAACCCAGTTAAATATTATTGGTTCCAAACACTCCAGTGCATACTACATGTATGATTTGTTTGCCACATGTAGTGTAGTAGAACCAGAAAGCTTTGTGATAGTGAATAGCATGGTCCTCAAAGGAAAATCACGTACATCATGGATTTCTATTTTCCCATCCTTACTTGGTTTAGTCTAATCAGGAGTTCATAAATTTTTATCAAAATTCAAAGTTACAGTATTGGGTTGAAACTAGGATGGTTGTGTAGATCTCATCTTCCTGATTTTAGAGCCACAAACGGTTTGAAAAAACGATTTCATGTGAAGAAGATATTGTGTTATGATTGAAATGGTAAACATGTAAATTTGTGACAGTTTGAACACATTTGACTATGTTGCACAATCAACAAAAATAATATTACCTAGAATATTCCTTCTACCAGACCAATCAGTTCTTGAAAAGTGTCATGGTTTTAGTGGCTTAATGTGTTTTAGAGGAGCTAATGAGGAGGCACCATGTGGAAAGCCCCAAGGCCACCACGTGGCCCTGAAATTTGTTGTAAAATTTTATTGAGGTCGCAGGGCTCGACCCCTTAACCTCCCTCTGAGCATGAACAAGGTTTACCAACTGTGCTACATGTTGTTTCTTGACAACATATGGTGGTTGGTATGACGTAACATTTACCGCATATATGTTTGCGGGTTGGGAACTTCCAGCGAACCTAACCCGACTGCAGTTGCCAGAAGCCGTTACATGGCATGGTTAAGCCATCCCACCCATCGTGGTCAGAGCCTAACTCAATTTCAATAAACCATAGTCCACTGATAAACCACAGTTGTGAGTAGAGGTTCCGCTAACTGTCAAATCCACCTGTCAAATCCACCTAACGATTGGGGTGCGCATATGGCCACCACCCTAACTGTAACATTAAATGTGCGGTTTAATAGGAGGAGTAGATAGGGGCACTCCAAATTTTGCGGTACGACCTAATTTAGCTTTAATTAACTGGAGTTCTCCACATTTATCGGAGTTTTCCTAGGAGATATTGAGCAAAAGTGTAGGAGGCTCAATTTTCAACCATTCTGATTGAATGAAGAGTCATTCTTGACTAATTGGAGCATTCTAAATCCATTGGTGTAGATAAAACAACCATTAGATAACTCTAACTAGATGTATAGTGAAATTGTTGAGCATAATGAAAGATGGACAAGCCATTGCGAGCTGGAACAGCAGATGTAGCCTAGGAGGGGGGAACTGCTTCATCATGCTTGTTGTGTAAACTTCATGTGGTGACTCATTTATCTATTTTATAGTGTTGTTCAGTGTTATTTATGCTTATTGTATGCTTCTAATTCACTAAAGTTCATCTATAATTCATGGAAAAACTCCTTAATCCTTATGCAAACTAATGAACCAAGCATGCACATGTTTCTAAAACTGAAAGACCCTTAGCACAACAAAACTAATCAATCATTTCAGATCAAATGGTATCATAGCTAGAGTTTTTCTTTGGTATTCTTTAGTGCAAAGAATTGTTTAACTGTTTGCAAGTTTTAGATGCTTACAAGGCTCGGGCTCAAAAGGGGAGAAGGAAAAGTGGTGGAAGAATGAGGGTCTCAAAAGGAGTCAAAGAAAAGGAGAGCAACGTTGCCACAATCTCCACCATCTCTTTCACCTTCTGAAGAAGCAGAAGTTCCATAAGCATGCCTCATGAGGAAGCAGAAATTCATGAAGAAGTTGACCCTAAGGAAGAAGAAAGAGTGTTTAGGAAAAAATTTCTTGACATGACTGCGATGGTTAGAATTCTGTATCAAGAAAGGAATGAGATACTAGAAGGAGAAGGATATAAACTCCAAAAGGAAGGACAAGGATTTTGAGGAGGTCAACATGATGAAAATAATTCAAAGAAGGGAAATGGAGAAAATGGAGGGCCACCATCTTAACCCTCATCATCATCATCATCATCTTCTACCTCTTCTTCAATACATCAACCACACAAGTCCAAGAGCATTGGTAAATCTCCTTTATTAAAAATTGATGTTAAGTTCAAATTGCCAATGTTTAATGGTGAAGTAAATGCAGAAAATCTAGATAATTGGATTCAACAATTGGAGGTCTATTTAAGAATACAAAACCTTCAAGATGATGATATAAAACTTTAATTAGCTTCTTTGAGAATGGAAGATATAACACTTGTTTGGTGGGAAGCCAAGACACAAGAGGAAATCAAGAAACATGGTAATATTATTCTATCATGGTCAGATTTTATTGCTGCTATTAAACAACAATTTTATCGATTAACTCATATGCAAAAAGGCATCATGAACTGGCAGAACTTTAGGCAGTTAAAGGGACAAAATGTGCAAGAATACACCCAGGAATTTAGGAGAAGAGCTCTTTTATTAGGGGTAGATTTGCAAACCCAAGACACCTTGCTAAAGTACATAGGAGGCTTACATAGCTACCTAAAACATACTATTCTCATGTTTAACCCCACCAGTCTAGATTCATTCGAATGGAAAATGGCATCCACCCATGGTATTCATCTACCCATGTTATCCATCGACCCATGGAATTTACCCATGGTATTGTAAATGGCATCGACCCATGGTATTCATCCACCCATTGTATTTATTCGCCCATGGTATTGTAAGTGACATCTATCCATGATATTCATCCACCCATGGTATGTATCCACACATGGTATTCATCCACACATGGAATTTACCCATGGTATTGTAAGTGGTATCTACCCATGATATTGACCCATGGTATTGTAAGTGGTATCTACCCATGGTATAGACCCATGGTTTTGACCCATGGTATCCACCTATGGTATCTACACATGGTATTGTAAGTAAAAAAATTCTATAAATAACAAGCCTCAGTTTGTAAAAGGACATATTGTCCACCACAATGTAGCTCCTACAAATATTCTCTATTTTGATCCGGATCTTGGGGGGAGGCCCCCAAGATCTAAAAATTTGAAATGGATCTAACCAAATCTGAAAAATTAGAATGCTAGAAAAAAAGAGAGAACAGAAAGAAAATAAAACCACAAAGAAACTTGCTTTATTAAAACAGAGAATAACTGTAGAAGCTACATTGTGGTGGACAATATGTCCTTTTACAAACCGAGGCTTGTTATTTATAGCCTTTTTTGACTTACAATATCATGTGTATATACCATTGGTCAAAACCATGGGTCAATACCACGTGTAGATACCACTTACAATACCATGGGTAAATTCCATGTGCAGATGAATACTATGTGTGGATACATACCATGGGTGGATGAATATCATGGATAGATGTCACTCGCAATACCATGGGTGAATAAATAAAATGGGTAGATGAATACCATGGGTCGATGTCATTTACAATACCATGGGTAAATTCCATGGGTGGATGGATAACATGGGTAGATGAATACCATGGGTGGATGCCATTTTCCATTCAGATCATTCCTCCCTCCTTAAGAAGCAATGGTCCCCATTGCATGAAGCTACCTCCTGAGAAGCCTTTGTTAAATATGAAGAGCCACTGAAGAGAAGGGTTTTGTGTAGTTAACCCTTAACCACGATGAATGAAGATCCGAGGATAGAGATACCCTGTAATGCTTGTGACCAACTGTGATATTGATAGTGTGCGGCCTAGCAAATGGAATTTGATGAAGTGTGGGCTTGTGGATGAACCAAAACAATGACAAACGAAGATCCAAGGATAGAGATACCTTGTAATTCTTGTGACCAACTGTGTTACTAACAGTGTGCGGCCTAGCAAATGGACTTCGATGAAAAGGATTTTGTGCAGTTGACCCATAACCGTGATGTTGATTGTTAATGAAGTAGCAAGTGCCTAAATAGCTTGGGGTAGTAGGGCACATCTCCAAATAATCGAAGCTGAATGCTGCTATGCTGAAACTGATGAATGTGAAGCAGGTGCCTACTAAAGCGGGGTGGGAGGGCACATCTCCAAAGGGAACCCACTCTGAATGTTGCTACAAATTTTAAATGAGCATAACTAAGTAAATATAACTCGAAATATTTATTATAACCTATTTTTTGAAATGGAATAATCATTCTGCATCTTCTATGTATTTGAAACTGCTATCTGGAGACTGTAGACTCTCAGATTCGCGCTAAAACTGTCTCGCCGTCACAAAATTTCTGAAAAAATAGCTTATTTTAAATCGATAATAACTCCCACATCCGGACTCCAATTCGATCGATTTGTTTTTTGAAATTGGGCGATTTTTCAAGGGAAGCTCAGATATATATCCATTTCTCGAAAAATTTTCAATGAAAATTGCGAAAAATGACAGGAGAGCCGTCGTCCACGAATTTTCATTGGAACATTTTCTACAACATTGTTGATTTAGAATCAGTGATATCTCCCTCATCTGAACTCCAATTCGGCTCTTTTTTTTTTTAATTTGGGTGTTTTTTTGCAAGGAATCCAGATCTAGTCTTAGATTTTGTAAAATTTTCACCAAAATTTTCAGATATGATCTTCAAAATCGCCGCCCAAGAAATTCATGGAGTTTGCTGAAGATTGCTGCTAAAAATTGAAACTAAAATATGCTTCAAACCCTCATTCCCATGGATTCGTGACCTGCTCTGATACCACTAATCCAGATCTTGGGGGGAGGCCCCCAAGATCTAAAAAGTTGAAATGGATCTGACAAGATCTGCAAAATTAGAATGCCAGAAAAAAAAGAGAACACACTGTAAATAAAACCACAAAGAAACTTGTTTTATTAAAACAGAGAATAATTGTAGAAGCTACATTGTGGTGGACAATCTGTCCTTTTACAAACTGAGGCTTGTTATTTATAGCCTTTTTTTACTTACAATACCATGTGTAAATACCATAGGTGAATACCATGGGTCAATACCATGGGTAGATACCACTTACAATACCATGGGTAAATTCCATGTGTGGATGAATACCATGTGTGGACACATACCATGGGTGGATTAATATCATGGATAGATGTCACTTACAATACCATGGGTGAATAAATACAATTGGTGGATTAATACCATGGGTCGAAGCCATTACAATACCATGGGTACATTCCATGGGTTTATGGATAACATGGGTAGATGAATACCATGGGTGGATGCCATTTTCCATTCGGATCATAGATTAATTTTGTGTTCAGGCCACATGGAAAGAATATTCTTGAATATGGTAGGAAGAAACCTTTTAAGGGTAAAGCCAAGGAAAATACCCCAAAAGGTAAAAAAAAAAAAGAGAATGCATTTGTTAAGAAAGAGGGATAAAAAGTGACTTGTAAACATTGTTTAAAAGAAGGCCATGATAAAAATCATTGTTGGAAATTACATCCATAATTGAGGCCAAAGAAACCCAATAAGAAAGGGAAACATAAAAATGTTGCTACAACTCAACATGACTTAGGGTCTGATTCAGGTGGTGAGGCTAAAATTACAGCCATGGGATTGAAGAGCATGAAGGGAAAATAAATTGAAACTAAACCCAGTACCATTACATCAAACTATCACATAAACACTCCAAATGAAGAAGAAAGAATAGAACTATTTCATTTGAGGGTCATATCCAACCATACCAAGATTGACACATTGTTTGACAGTGGGTCACCAAAAAAAAAATTATTTGAAGATTTGGTCAAAAAACATAACCTTGATACCATACCACATCCAAAACCATATCCATTGGGTTGGATTTGTAAGGATGAAAATCTACAATTTACAAGGAAATGTATATTGAGGTTTGCAATCACTACAACCTTTGTTGACACAATTGAATTAAATGTGGTTCCGCTTGACATAACTGGTATTGTATTAGGGAGTCCTTACTTGTATGAAAGGAAAGCGATCTTCTATCACCATGAGAAAAAGCATCATTTATTCAAAGATGTCAAGGAGTTCATTGTTAGAGCACACCACAAGAAGACAAACATTGCTTTGGTAAATGCTAGACAGGTAAAGAGGTTGGTAAATTCAAGTAAGAATTTTGTTATTCTTATGATTAAGCCCAAAGCTGATATTAATCATGAATATTTTGAGGGATGTGATCCTAATTTGAAATCATAATTATATGATGTGGTTAATGGGCATCATGAGATGTTTCAGGAGCCAACAGGATTGCCTCCAAAAAGGGAAATTCAACATGAGATTTAGTTGTAGCAGGATTTTCCTCTTCCAAACATTGGTATGTATTGCATGTCAATAATGGAGAATTCTGAAATAAAGAGGAAAATCAAAGAGATGTTGGATAAAGGTATCATAAGGCCAATCACCTTGCCATGCGATTCACCCATAGTCTTGATACCAAAGAAGATGGGACTTGGCGCATGTATATGGATTTTTGAGCTTTGAATAAAATTGCAGTAAAAATTGTTACCCACTCCCAAGAATAGATGATTTGCTTGATTAGATGAAAGAAGAAATTTTTTCGCTAAGTTACATTTACGAAGTGGATATCATCAAGTAAGAATTGCAGAAAGTGATATATGGAAAACTGCATTAAAAAACAAATAAGGACTTTTTGAGTGGCTAGTTATGCCTTTTGGTTTATGTAATGCACCCTAAAATTTTATGCGGGTTATGGATAATGTTTTGTGACCATTCCTTGATGAATTTGTTATTGTGTACTTATATGACATTTTGATTTTCAGCAAAACAAGAGAAGATCATGTCTTGCATGTAAATAGAGTGCTTGATATTTTGAAGAAAGAGAAATTGTTTCTTAAGATGTCAAAATGTGAGTTTGGAAAGACTTATTTGGTCTATTTGGGACATATTTTAGGAGGAGGAGAATCGAGGATTGATCCTTCTAAAGTGGAGGCCATTGTGAATTGGCCCACACCCAAAATAGTTACCGAGGTAAGAAGTTTCTTAGGTGTAGCTCAATATTGAAGTAAATTTATTGCTAACTTTTCTTCCATCGCAGCTTCTATGCATGCAGTGAAAAGTTTGAAGAAAGGCTTCCAACGGGGAGGAAAACATCAAAAAGCTTTCAAATCTTTAAAATACAATATCAGTTCAGCTCTAGTCCTTGCACTACCAAATTTGAGATATCCATTTGAGATACAAACCGATGCTAGTGACTATGCCATGGGCGCAATCCTTTTGTAGCATGGAAAGCCTATCACCTTTGATTCAGAAAATTTTAATGGTGTTGTGACTAATTATCCTACATATGACAAAGAACTATATGCATTGGTACAAAGTGTCAAGAAGTGGAAACACTACTTGATGGGTAAAGAGACTATTGTACACACTGATCGCCAACCATTACAGTACTTGCAGTCGCAAAAAAAATTGGAGCAATCAAGACATTTCAGGTGGATGGGATTTCTTCAACAATTTCACTTGGTTATAATGTACAAAAAATATATATTTAATAAAGTTGCAGATATGATTTTGAGACCAATCATTATTGATTCTACTTTACTCAAAAATGATTCTGTTGTACATGAGTGTTACATAGAACAATATGCACATGATGTTGATTTCAAAGATGTGTATGCTAGTTTGAGTGAAGGGAATCAAGTTGAAGAAATAGATGATCACATGCATAAAATTTTGTTGTTTCATTTGGGAAATCTATGTATTCCACAAGTAGAGAGGCTAAGTGTCATGAGAGAAGCTCATTCTTCTCCTATTTTTGGACACTTTGGGGTAAGCAAAATAGTGGCGCATCTACAGAGGTATTGTTATTGGCCTCGCATGATAGATATTATGTCACATTTTATAAGAGGTTGATATATGTGTGCAACCAGTAAGCCTAGTAATAGGAAGCTTGGATTCTACATGTCAGTACTACTGGTACCATCAAGGCCATGGGAGAGCATCTCCATGGACTTTGTTGGAGGTCTACCTATGTCAAGAAAGTAACATGATTATATTTTTGTAGTTGTGGATAGATTCAATAAAATTTGTATACTTATGCCATGTAAGAAGACCATTACTGCTGAACTTTATTTTCAAAATTTTTGGGTTCATTTTGGATTTCCTACTTCTATTGTTAGTGATAGGGATTCCAGGTTCATTGGGAATTTTTAGTCAAATCTATGGAGAATGATGAACACAAAATTGAAAAAGAGTACTGCTTTTCATCCACAAACAAATGGACAAACCGAAGTGGTGAACATAAAATTTGTGCACCTATTGAGAGGATATTGCAGCAAACATCCTAAGTTGTGGGATGAACAACTGCATTACATTCAACATGCTTACAATCGGGCAAACCAATCTTCAACACAAACCTCACCTTTTGAAGCATGCTTTGGATATTTTCCAAAATTGCCATTAGACTTCATCTTTGGGAAGGATGTTGCAATTGATGGCCATAGTGATATTGATAAGGCTCAAAAGTTCATTGAGAAAATTTAGATGATACATCAACAAGTTTAAGAACAGTTTGAGAAAAGTCAAAGAAAATACAAAGAGAGGCATGACAAACACCGGGTTGATCACAAGTTTCAAGAGGGAGATGAGGTATGGTTTCACATTAGCAATGAAAGGATGCAAGGGGAAGGTAAAAAACTCAAACCCATTTTCTATGGTCCTTTCAAGATCATAAAAATAGTTGGTAATAATGCATTCCAACTGGATTTTCCTTCTTACATTCAAATGTATTCAGTTGTTAATGTTGAAAATTTACACTTGTATGAGCCTCCTTTGATCGATGATCAAGGAAGTGATGTTCAACTACCTTCTATTGAATATTTCTCGCCATAATTTCTGGATGAGCTCAAAGAAGATACAATTGTTGACAGGGGGACAAAAGCATCAAAGAGGGGAAGTGTTGACTACCTTTGAGTTGGGCTCAAAGGCACTAAACCAAGCAAGGAAAAATGGATGGAGATTGGAAAGGTGAGGGAGTTGTACCCTCATCTACTGAAAATATAATTTTATTTTGGGGTACAAAAGCTTCCCAATCAGGAGGAATGATTAGGAGTTCATAAATTTTTCTCAAAATTCAAAATTACAGGATTGGGTTGAAATCGGGATGGTTGCATAGATCTTGTCTTCCTGATTTCGGTGTTGTGAATGGTTCGAAAAATATGTCGTAAGAGGAAGATACTGCGTTCGGATTGAAATGGAAAACAAGTAAATTTGTGATAGTTTTGCCAAGTTCCACTGTGTTGTACAGTCAACAAAAATAATATTCCCCAGAATATTCCTTCTATCAGACCAATCAATTCTTGACAAGTGTCATGGTTTTACTGGCTTAATGTGTTTTGGAGGAGCCATTGAGGAAGCACCACGTATCAAGCCCTGGGGCTGTCACATGGCCCTAAAATTCATTGTAAAATTTTATTGAGGTCGCGGGGCTCAACCCCTTGACCTCCCTCCAGGCACACACA
Organism: Pinus albicaulis; assembly: GCA_034641835.2. NCBI lineage: Eukaryota > Viridiplantae > Streptophyta > Pinopsida > Pinales > Pinaceae > Pinus > Pinus albicaulis. The sequence goes on from JAXQQM020064365.1 coordinate 130,761, forward strand.
TGGTTTACCAACTGTGCTACACGTTGTTTCTTAATAACATGTGGTCACTACAGAAAAAAGGACATTGGTGAGGGTCATGCTTGTGACGAACCTTTAAGGTCCATCACCAATGTCACATATGGTGACGGTCCTTAAAAAAGCGTCACTGTAAGTGTATATAGCAATGGTCCTTTAAGGTTCGTCACCAAAGCCATTTTCAATGACACTTTTGGTGAGGGTTGTTAAAGGCCCATCACTAATTCTCTCTTTGGTGACACTTCTAGTGACGAACTTTTAATGACCCTCACCAATTCTCTTTTTGTTAGTTTTGGTGATGGTCAAAAAATGTTCATCACCATTGATCATTCCAATGAGTTTTTGACGATGCTGTATGCCTGTTAATATTTTTTTTCAAAAGATAACAATTTAAGGCCATTATTGTGGAGTATTTTTTATGATATTTCCAAGGCCATAGTGGTTATAATCAATCAAATTTTTAAGAAGTAATTAGTGTGTATCATTTACATCAAGAAATCACTAGTTGAATAGAGTTTTCCTATGAGTCAACACATGATTAATATCTATTAAGTTTATTATATATCAAATTCCCTTTAGATAAAGTTCCACTAGTGTGTATAGGAAATATATTATTTAATAAATAATCAAGCTCTGATAATTCTATTAATGAGAAAGACCTAAAACTCCTCAAAAATTTAGGAACACCTTAAATTAATTCTTTGTCACACACTAACATTTCTTAGCACCTCGCATGTCTTGGAACATATTTGTACCTAGAAAATCTTGTCATGACACTGACGCCCAAGCACATGGTGGCATGTGCTAGCACAACATGGAACTCTCCTAGCATGTGTTAGAATACATGTAGTCCATAGCATGCCCTAGAACACGTTGGTTGAATTCATTGACATACATTAGCACTTGGCACACAATGCCAGTTGGCATGTATTTGGACATATTATTATTGTGAATAGCATGCCCCTTTTGAAAAAGATAAAGTCCTGAATTATTAAACCTCTTATGTGTTCATTTGCTTACATTTTAGCTTGGTTCTTCCTTTTGTTGCCTCAACACTTCTTGACACATATTGACATACCCTGGCACCCTGCACATCCTTAGCACCTAGCATGCATTGGCATATCTTGGCACTATCTGGAACATATAATTATCACACCCTAGAAATCCCTAGCACACTTTGGAACTTCTTTACATGCCTTGATATCCCCTAGCATGCCTTACCAATGCTTAGCATACCTTGTCACTCCCTCCTTGGCATGATAGCTAGCACTCATTAACACTAGTCCCTGGCACACGTTCCTCATATTCATTAACTTCCATGAATTTTGACCTAGTGCTCCCGTAATTTTTTTTCCTATTACTCCTTAACATTCCTAAACATGCATTAGCACTCTCTAGCAGACCTTAGTAGTATTCAACATGCCATTCCACTTCATAACATGCATAACAGTCCATGACACATATTAGCGCTTGGCACGTGTTGGTGCTTGGAAATTCTTAGCATGTATGGAACACGTTGAGATGCCTTGGTATGATTTGGCATGGTTTAATATTAAATTTATTTTAGATCAATTTTTGGAAAGTAGATGAGAAGCAACAAATGAAGACTTGGCACTTAGAATGCACTAAGACTTTTCACTTGGCACCTATTAGCGCCTAGTGTTGGTGTGCCTAGCATGCCCCTCTTAAAAAAGGTAAATTGATGACTAATTAACCCTCTTATGTGTTCATTTCCTTTTAGTTTAACTTGTTTCTCCCTTTTGTTGCCTTGACAATCCCTCGCACACATCGACATACCCTTGCACATCTTGGCATGCCTTGTCAATTGGCACATATTATCATGTTTGACATGCCTTCGTACTATCTAGCACATCTTATCGTTCCCTAGAACGCCTTGGCACTCATGTCCTCACAACTAGAATTTACATTTTTTCATGATTTGGGAACCCAATCAAGTCCTTGGCTATTGTAGTTCATGTGAAAACATTGGCCTGCTTCAACCCAAATAACTTGACCAATTGCACTTACTACAAGTAGATTGTGCCTTGTTCACCTAAGAATTGCCTATAACTCATCGTATGCCACTCATGTCCAATCTCAACTTGTCCCACTTAACTATTTACCAAGACAAGGATCACGTGATCTAGCCATGGCCATTAAAAAACTAAGCAACATAGCTTACACAGGAAATATTTCACATGTGTATTCAGTTCATATAAATAATAGAACATTACCTGAGAGTTTGCAAGAACCACAAGATTCACAAGGCACATAAGATATAAGCTAAAACAAGCTGTGTGCCCCAAAAATTATACAAAATAATGTACAATATGCAATTATCTAAAATAGTTTAAAACATGAGAATGTAGCCAAAATGTGCCACATCTCATATAAAAAAAATAACTAAAGGAAAAACAATGTTGTGCCTAGCACAAAGTGATCTCCCTTTGTCTAAAACTGATATGTCGAGTCCCTTATAACAACCGTAGGCTTGCTTCCTATAAATCCTATTCTAAACTTCTCCTAACACACTTCATCCTTAGCACATTTGAATTCGTTAACACTCCCTTGCACACACTCTTATTTGTTGCTTTCCATGCATTTTGACCTACTTATCCCTTGATATGCCCCAACACTCCCTAACACTCTAGTTCAGCATGCATTGACATTGTCCGACATGTGTTAGCATGCCTTTTCATTCCTTTGCATGCCCTAAACATCCCTAGATATCATGCCCTCACAACTACCCTTACTTAATTTTCGACTTGGGAACCCAACCAAGCCCTCGCTTGACTACAAGAGCTTGACCAAGTTATAGTTACTACAACTAGACTATATTTTTGAATTGTGTAGCTTGGGAGGCACTCCACAAGCCTAGTGAGATGTATTTGTGTGATTTTGGTCACAAAAGGCTTTGTGGGAATAAAATCAAAGCAAAGGGATTTTTGACCCAAGAAGGGGTTTAAAATCTAAAAGAAAATTAAAAAGGAAAATTCATATTTCCTAAGGTCTAAGTGGATAAAACCTGTAAGTTCTGGAGGGTTCCTAAGAGGTCTAGGAAAAACTATTTAATGAGTCCTTAGGATGAAGGAAATAACATCAAGTGAGAAGGAGCTCATTTGATAAGGGGGCGAAGAGACATGTAGTCCTAAAGAGGCCATGATCATTATCATGTATATCATTCATTAAGATGCCTCAATATGCTTTGGCATGGTTTAATATTAAATTTATTTGAGATCAGTTATTGGAAAGTAGAAGAGAAGTAACAGAGGATGATTTGGCACTTAGAATTCACTAACACTTGGCACTTGAAACTCATTTCCACCTGGTGTTGGTGTGCATAGAATTCCCCTCTTAGAAAATGTAAATTAATGACTTATTAACCCTATGATGCATTCATTTCCTTGTATTTTAACTTGTTTCTCCTTTTTGTTTCGTTGATAGTCCCTGGAATGTATTGTCACACCATTGCAGATATTGGCATGCCTTAGCACTTGACACATATTACCATATTTTACATGCCTTCGAACAATCTTGCACATGTTAGCATTCACTAGCATGCCTTGGCAATCATGCCCTCACAAATATCCTTCCATTTTTTCATGACTTGGGAACCCAATCAAGTCCTTAGCTACTCCTGTTCATGTGACACTGGTCTGCTTCAGCCGTAACAACTTGATCAATTGCACCTACTATAAGTATATTATGCCTTGTTCACCTAAGAACTTCCTATATCTCATCTTAGGCCAGTCATGTCCAAGCTGAAATTTTCCCACTTAAGAACTTACCAAGACAAGGATCACATCTAGCCATGGCCATAAAACAACTAAGAAACATAGCTTACATATGAAATATTTCACATTTATGTCTAGTTCATATAAATAGTAGAGCATTAATTGAGAGTTTGCAAGAACCATAGGATACACAAGACACATAAGATATAGGTCGGCACCAGTTGAGTTCCCTAAAACTTATACATAACAATTTACAATATTGAATTGTCAAAAATAGTTTAAAACATGAGCATTCGGCCAAAGTGTACCACATGTCATATAAAAACAATATATAAAGGGAAAATAGTGTTGTGCCCAACACAAAGTCTCCCTTTGTTTAAAATTTATTTGTCGAGCCTATTTGCACTCTATAATTTAGAAGATTGGCAAAACTAAACTATAAAGCACAAAATCAAACCGCTTTGGAGTCCAGGACCTAGCCTTCCTAGACTTAGAGAGGGCTCTCTCTACTTTATGATTTAAATTGATTTAACTTGCTGGTTATACATACTGATATTAGGCTAGTTACGGTGATGGGGGTTGTTTGTTTGATTGATTGTGTGGTTGGACAGATAGGGCTGCAGAAGCTATTCCATTCGGTGATGGAGTCAAAGGCTGGAATGCCACATCAAAATCAAGAGAAAATCACAGGGCAAGCTAACTGTGCTAAATGGATTTTAAGAGTTGTATGAATTATGAGGTGAACGAAACAGTAAGGTTTGGTAGTGAATAAAGAGCAATTAAGAATTCTTTAATCAGAATTAAGTAGAAAACATTCAGATTGTAAATGTAGATAGAATTAAGGTGCTCTGACAGCGAATCTTAATATAAAATTTCTGATTTACAATTAGATGAGTAGATACACAGCAGAGAAAACAATGGAAACATTTAAACAAAGATGAAACACATCACCATTTTGACACAACTCAAGAATCCTGCAAACGGTCTTTGATTATTAATGTCCAGCTCCAAAAATTAAAGTGCTTCAATAATAGTTCTTACAATACAGGTGCTAAAATATCCAACCTTTTATAATGATAATTCTAGTGGTATTTAATTAGCAACTAAGTCGGTTTGTCGTAATCTACCCTGACAAACTTTCATTGATTACAATTTAAGTAGAAAATGGAAAATTATGGCCATGCAAGGTTATGACGAGGTGAATATGTCATCCATTGTTCGTTGTATTAATTTTTATGACCCTTTGTGAATTATAAGTTGAACGCAATTGGGCTTTTAAAATTCCGAAAATACAAAGTAAGACAAAATTGATGTCTGGCCCAGCCTTTCTTGCACTGCCTTGGCTGGATCATTAACTCCAATGCGTCATCGATTGCTTTGTTGTCCTATTGTCATACTGTCTGGCACTATTTTGATGGAAAACACTTTCTAAAATATATTATCCTTGTTCACATATAAGAACCATCATCAAAAAACAAATTCTTGAAAATCTTTAAATGTTTGTCATGCTGTGAAAAATGGGCGAAACTACTGAAAATAGGGGTCAACTCAGACATTTTTTTCTCCCCAACGGTGACAACTATGAAAAATATGAGAGAGGTTATTATTTTTTGCCCCATGTTGGTCAAAAACCTCTCTCTGATTTTCAAAATTCATCTCCATCTCTCCACAACAGTCGCCACAAAATAACGATCAGCACAAAAAAACAGAAATACAAAAAATAGGGCTGAGAGATGTCTTTCGATTATCCCAAATGAAGACACCTGTGAAAATTGGGAGTGGTATTTTTTCTTCAGTCCGTGCTGAAGAAAAACCTCTCTCATTTTGTTAAAATTCATTCCCATCTGCCCATAATCTCGCTCGAAAACGGACTGGTAAATATGGCTAAAAATGGCTTTTCATTCAGGGAAAACAATTTTGCAGGAGAAAAGTGGTATTTTAGACCCTTATGAAGTGGTAAGTGGTAATAGAAATGGGGGGGGGGGTGTGAATTCAAGAGAGAGTGACACATAAGGGGGTCCCTTTCTTGAAAATCATTCGTTTCGGACCCCCCTGCAAGGATAAAGTAAGGATGGCAAAGGGGGGTCAGAATGAAATGTAGGCTGTCGTATTTAAAGATGACAATGGCGTGATGAGGTGGAAAGCCTTTGATTATTTTTGGGTATTTTGGCCTTTTTATTCATGAAATGAGCTATAAACCTCGTAGTCCTGAATTTACCTGTTATACATACAAACATAGTGACAACTCGTTCACCCAGACCTGAAATTCTGTAGAATCTAGTTATGAAGTGGCATCGAATCCGCGCACTTCCCAACCTTTAAATTTTAGTTTATAAATAATAGAATCAGCGATGCGATGCGATGGGGAGATAACATGGAGGGTAAATTACGTGGAGCATAAGTGGGACTAGACTGCATCTCACATCGCAATTCGTAGCATTTAGTTATAAGAGCAGAATATGTAAACTCTAAAATCTGCGAAATGCTATGAGCGGGGGAGGAGATGAGTGATGTGGTAGGGAAGAAGTGGGACCAGATCACAGGCGCACATTGAAATTCTTAAGTTTTAGTTATAAGCTGCGGGGTTAACTCCTAAAATTTGCGAAGTGGGGAGAAGAGGGGCCCACTGGCAATAGGCAGAGTGTTATGGATGGACGAAAGGTTTTTAAGAGGTCAGTGTTATGAAGTTTTATATGATATAACAATGTATTTCAATGGCTATGTAATGGGTCGGAGCTACTGAGGTGGGGCTGACTTACCACATCGCAAACTAATTAAAATAGATTTTGGGCGCTCACAAGGTAAAACAATGCGATGCGATATCGCAAATCGACGATCACATTATTTAAAGTTTAGTTCAAATGCCAAATATGTTAAATCTGCGAAATGCGATGAGGGCCCCACTTTGATCGCGATCAGGGAATAAAAATCAATGAAACATTAAAGGTGGAAGGGTAAAGCAAAAAGGTGGAAGAAAGGTAAGGTAAGGTATATTTAAAATGGAAGATGAAATGGAAGAGAAGCATGGCAGGGAATGGGTTTCAGAGCATGGGAGAATATGGAGGAAATGAGGTGGGCAAAGAGGGTGAATGAAATTAAATGGAACGAGGGCATAAATGAAGTTTGATCCCTATCACACCTTGTCAGCAACAATTTTTCTCCTTTCCACTAAACTATAAGGTAAATTGATTCATTTGATGTTCTTTGACAGTCAGGGTCTCCCTTTCTTCTCTGAAAATAAATGACAGCCATAGAATAATATTTTCAGTATATGAAAAATCTAATCAGTGATCAGTCACCTTGTGATACTATAAAATACATGAGTCTAATAGAGCCCCTTATCGCAATCGTAGGCTAGCCTCTTACAAATCCTATTATGAACTTTTTCTAACACGTCACTTCATCCTTGGCACAAATGAATTCACTACGACTCCCTAGAACACACTCTTATTTGTTTATTTCCATGCATTTTGACCTAGTTCTCCCTTGTGATACCTCGACAACTCCTTAACACTCCTCAACATGCATTGACATTTTCTAGCATGTGTTAGCACACCTTTTCATTCTTTGGCATTCCCTAACCCTTCCTAGTTATCATGCCCTCACAACTACCTTTACTTAATTTTCAACTTGGGAACCTACCCAAGTCCTTGCTTAACTATAGGAGCTTGACCAAGTTATGATTACTACAACTAGACTATGTTGTTAAATTGTGTAGCTTGGGAGGTACTCTAAAAGCCTAGTGAGATGGGTTTGTGTGATTTTGATCACCAAAAAATGTTTTGTGGGAAAATAACCCAAGAGAAGGGGCTTTGGACCCGAGATGAGTTTTAAAATATAAAAGAAAATTAAACAGAAAAAATAATATTTCCTAAGGTCTAAGTGGATAAAATTCGTAAGTTCTAGATCATTCTGAAGAGGCCTAGCTTGGAAAATTGATTGAAGGAGGCCTTAGTATGAAGGCAAGAACATCATGTGAGAAGGAGCTCATTTTATCAAGGAGGCTAGGAGAGATGTAGTCCTAAAGTAGGTCTAGTTAGAGGTTTGAGTAAGGGTTGCTAAAGGGAGGCTGCTTTATTTCCAAATTTGCAAAGATCGAGTTTAAAAACTTCGGGGAATGGTTGCTCATATGCAACATGTTATGAAAAAAATATAAATTGGGGTGATTGGGAGATTTTTCTAACCCTTTCTGTTAAGATAAAATTTTCACTAGGTATTTGCATTTGAAGAGTTTTGCTTTAACTTTGTTGGCTCATGGATGTTTAGATGAAATATGGTATACAAATATAATAGAATTACGGTGATTGGGAGATTTTTTTTAGCCATGTATTTTTAGATAGAATTTGGTGTGCATTTTTAGATTTATGGAATTTGGGTTTGGGAGCTTTGGTCATGGTGTTTAGATGAAATATTTTTTGAAAATAGGATATAATGGGGGCAATTGGGAACTTTTTTCTAGAACCAACTTTTTAGGTAGAATTTGTAGAGCATCTCTCAGTTTTGAAGTTTCTCTTTAATAGCTTTGGGCTATGGCCATTTAGATAAAATATTTAATGAGAATATACTAGAAATCATGTGATTGGGATATTTTCCTAGCCCTGGATATTTAGGTAAAATTTGGTGACTCCCCAAATAGGCCTAGGCAACCCGCTTTGACTCGGTTAGAGAAGGGAGGGCTTTAGCCCAGCTTTTGAGGGCCCTCTTCACTCTCCTCGGTTTTTCTTCCCACACAAAGAAGGGGGATCCATTGATAGGGTGTTTCAATACTTCCTCACATATTCCTTGAATATTTGAAAGCCAAAGTACCTTAGCACCGTAGACCAAAAAGATTCATACTCTAAAAGACAAAAAAATACAACAAACTAAAATAACAACTTTAACTCTAATCCAGACACACCATTCTTAGCAACATGATATCTAATGAAGATGATATGTATTAACTATTGGTATTAACTACACCTTATTTGGAGACATCATTTTTATTGTAGGGGTTGGTACCTTTCTATTGGATGTGGTTGGTGATGTGAAGACTACTCAACTTCTAGTAAAGATTCATACTAATTCTAACAAGCTTATGGATGCTTGTTTACAAAGGGAGAACCCTCTAAGCTCAACCCATTGGATTCTTTGTTTTTTCATGCTAACTATTGTCCTCAAATTTCCTTCTCCAAGTGGTTGAGACTATTTTCTTCATTTATTTCAGATGGCCCGGTGAAAGAAGAAGAATGGAGATTGTCTCCACATCTTTTCCATTTCACTTAGTTACAAATGAAAAGAGTCAAATTCTATAGCCAATAGAATAATAGCCTCTTGATACACCTTTAGTGAGCTATGCATAGCTCTCACCTATCACTGTATCTCAATGAAATGACATCTAAAAGCTCTAATACACCATTATAAGTGGAGTAGTTGTGAAGCTTTTGTTAAATGATTGCATCAAAATGTTCAAATCTCATGAATTTTGGGGGAGGGGGATCTTTTGGTATATTGAACGGGGCAAGGGGACACAAGGGTAGCATGGATGGGTAGGAGTGAGAGGTTTGAGCATGGCTTACTGAGATCTATAATCCTAACATTAGAGAATGAGAAGGAGCCTTAGGGCCTTATGGCATAGGGGCTAGGGGACCTATAAGTGAGGCAATGAGATAAATTGACAGGGGAACCCCCAATAGTTGCGATAAGGGGATTAGGGGCCACATTATCACAACCCATACACACTTAACCCATAATCACTAAAGTACCTATCCCTTTAACCCCAAAGCCACAATCCCTTAACCCCTACACCCATAACTCATAACAAATTAACCCCTTGATCCCTTAAACCCAAAGCCACTAACCCCTTAACCTATAAACCCTAGCTTAGAATCCTTGAACCCCATAAACCCTAATCCCATATCCTCTTAAACCTTGACACTTAACCCATAACCCCCAACCCCTAAACTCACTAACCCATAACCCCTTAACCCGCTGACACCTAAATACCATAACCCTTAGGAACTTAACCCCTAAATCCTCTGGCATGTAAGCCCATGATGGTTAATTGTTAACCCATAAATCCCTTATCCACTAAGACATTAACCTCTAACCCTTAAACCCCCTATACCTCCCCTATACCTCAAACCCCTAACCCCTAAACCCCACAAGCCCTAACCCTTTACCCTTTACCCTTAACCCCTTGCTCCTAAACCCTTAAACCCCTTAACTCCCAGAACCCCTTATCCTTTCTCCCAAACCATATGTGCTCCAACACTAATATTCTTGGGAATACTATGATTTTTCCTACTAACCACTTAAAATAAAACCTCTAAGAACTAGTAGGGTCCAAGGAAAAGAAATACAAGATCCCCAAATCAGATCTACATTTAATGGACAATCACATTTCCCCCAAATGTCCTCCACATATTTTCCTTCGTGTATTGGAGTTTGAAAAATACATAGGATGCCACAAGTAATCCTAATAATAAGACTCAACTTTCCTAATGACTAGGAGGCCTTAAAAATCAAACAACATCTTAACTTATACCTAAAATTACTAAAATTTCCTATCCCAAGTATGAAATTAGACTTTCAGGACAATTTAAATGACTAAGTGGAGGGGTTTGTCCTTTGAATTAAAATATTAAGTTAACTTTATGGACAAATATATGAAACTCATAGCACTTCTCTGACTTTTGGTGGGATTGTACCCACATTTCAAAGAATCTACGGAAAAGCTAGATTTGAGATCTATAGTTTGTACAATTTATGAAAACATGTCATATTTCAAGAAGATGCTTGAAGCTCTCTTGAAATCCTATAAATAAGGAAAATGTATCGCCATTTGGGCATTCGATTCTGTGTTTTTATTCTGAGCTCTCTCTCTCTCTAAAGCTTTGTGTCATTATGCCATCAGGTCGAGTTCGACAAGCCTACACATGTGCATTTTGATGCATATGTGAACCTAATGTGGCGAGACTCCTAGGGAGTATTGGGTTTTCCAGAGACTGTGTTAAGGTCGATCCACACCTCTGAGTGAAGCATATGATATGTAAATTGTATGAGAGTCAAATTTGTGTAAATAATTTATTGCAGTAGGCAAAGTCTGCAACAAGCTAAGAAACGTTCGGCCTTTGAACACCGACATTGGAGCCGAATGCTGCACCTCATCCCACCATTACACCACATATGATTACTCTCTTGTAATTTTTTGAGTAACATAGATTAAGAGTGCAGAGGGGGATTTTTCACATGACATCCCTCCCTTGCGTGTCTGACACATGTAGTCTACAAAAAATAAAAAATGTGTCACATTGTAGTACAATGTGGAACATGCTTACTATGACAAGGTTGTTTTATGGTGGATTTTTTGGAATGAATAAACATTACAAAACCAAGAGTGAAGTGCACACTAGCTTCTCTTTTCATTGATATTTTCTTTGATAGGAAATCATTTCACGATTGATAGCTAACTTCTCCCGCTTCTCTTATGTTTTTGGTATTTGACTTTGCATATTTCCTAATTATGTCGCTTGGTTAACAAATATATCATGGATAACACTCTAAAATTCACCCATATTTCTACTTAACAAGATTATAATGTAAAAATTTGCATCAATCCAATAATAAACATTAAAATACCACGATACGAAAGGTTACCATACCAAATATAGCACTGCAAAGCTTTAGACTAACTCAAGAAATAACAATACTCGGAACTGCCAATAGAATTTCTTGAGATAATGCAATCACTTCAACATTCAAGAACCATTATAATAGAACTATATGATGCCAAATGTAATACATTTTTTTTTTATTCAAAGTTTATTATGTGATCATAAAAAGTAGCAATGAGAACCATCCAAATTTGATGCTAAGGGGCACTGATGGAACTTTGAAACATAACATGTGTCTTGAGAGCTATATTTAGGTTTAAGAATGCGCCCAATAAATTAATCATTTCCATAACATATTTATAACACACGATGTTATTTCAGCCATCAAAGAAAAAATTAAACTCATGAATAATAATGGAATCCTAGAATTGGAATGCAAGAAGTGGGTGGTAATCTTAGTATGGAAATGTTATTTATAATAGACGATGTTATTTCAACCATCAAAGCAACAATTAAACTCATGAATAACAATGGAATCTTGGATGTCGAATGTAAGCAGTAGGTGGTGATCTTAGTATGCACATGTAAATTTATATACGCTAAGCATTCTTGCACCCATGGGTTGTGATCTTAATATGCAAATATAAAATTATATATAAGAAGCATTTTTTCACCTTTGGGTTAAGAAATATCTATTTATCCAATATGTAGTACATATTTGGATTAAGAAATATATTTTATATTCATTACACCTAAAGGATCATTTCATATGGGAATTTCATATGCGCTAATCAAGGGTTTTGATTATTTTTATACGCGATAAACAAAACCAAAATTCAGATCACTGGATAAACCAAAAACGAGAAGGGAAAAACGTAGATAAACCAAAAAAGAGGAGGGAAAAATGGAGTGTGCAGCACAAGCCCGCATCGAAGTTGGAGGAGAAGGTGGGAGAGCACAGTTTTACAGGGTTGTTTGAAGCTGTTGTTATATACAATCATACAGTATGTAAAGAGCTATGTTTTCAATATTTTCACTTAATTTTAGCAATCTTATTTAGTTATTCTTTTCCAAAGTGCCGGGGGTTTGAGCATTGGTTTTTTCCCCATTTAATTCAACTATTTTGTTTAATTTGTGTATGTTATCTCTTCAAAAGCGTGATATCTTCTCTCTCCACACTTCTTGTTCTATAATTTATGACTTTTTATGTTTGTGTGGTCTCTTTCGCGAAATTTTTACCTGTTACAAGAGATTGCTTGGATCGCAACGAATTCATTTTAGTTATAAAATAACTTGGATAATTTTTCATGTCATTAGGCTCTATCCTATATAAAAACATTGCTCTGAATATTAGATTTCTTTTTGTTTTAATAAATGATCTTATCATATCAGGAAAATTATAATATAAACATAACATAGCTGGGAAATTTAGGAGAAAATTTTCCAAAGGGAAATAGTAAAAGGGCTTTCAGGTATCTGTGACATTAAGCACTTTTAGTAAAACAACTATAGTATTTAAGTTGGACTGCCAATGGAATCGGGAAAAAAGAAAACTATCAGAGATGCTTCATGAATACTGGAAGTGTCAATCATCCAACACATATCAATAGGTGGGATATTGTTCATCACTATAATAGAAAATGTTGTGTCTTTCCAAACTCAAAGGTCATGATGGCCCTGCTATTTCACAGGGGTGAACATACCACACATTGAGGGGAACCCTTGCTTGATCAATATGTCTTTGTAGTAGGGTCATCTGAATGCTCCATGAAGCTATTCCAATGTAAATTTGTATGATATTTTTCAGCAGCATGTGTAGAAAACCCTTGAGAGCTTAGAGTGAGCTTAAGTTTCACATTTGTAGCATATGTAGCATATGTAGCCAGTGAGTCATATTAATGTTTGATGGGTTCCATGTCTTTAAGATCTGGTGCTTGTGGGTGTGAGTTCTCATGAACTAATTCCGTGGTGGCCTTTTGATCATTTTGATCATTACAACATTTGACATTGACAGGTCCCACATCCATGGCCTTTGACATATTCCCCTCCATATCTGCCTCTTTGTGATTTCTTAGGTCATCGAAATGCTCAAAATTTTCACTGCTCGAATCACTGGAGACCAAATTGTTAGGTATCCCTTCCATTGCTGGTGTCTGCAATTCGCCAGGATAACACCTTCTCCATCTCAAGTTAAATACATGAGAGGCTCCCAGGTCCTCTGCATTAGAGTTTTTCAGTGACAAATCTTTGACTGTGCTTTTTCTATGCTTGAATCAGGCTCTGGTATTTACTTTGTGGAGCTCATTGGTTATCATTTCCATCAATGTAGAAAAAATTGAAGGATTTGTATCGGAATTTTCTGTTGCCATTTGAGTGCCAGAATATTCCACTAATATCGGATGAATAGGGAAACCTTTCAGAACGCTTTCTAATGCTTCCTGGAAAAGTTTCCAATTCCAAGAACAGAGTAAACCCCACCAATCCAAAAATTCGATTCACCATCCTCCCACAGGCTTCATATAAAAGAGACTTGAATATGGTTCAAACAAACACAAAACCAAAAAAATAGGAACCCTGTGAGGAGAAGCAAAGTATATGCTTAACATTGTGTATTAAAAAGGAAATAAATATGACCACAAGTGCAAACCCTCTTGGAATATTGTTCATCACTGTAATGGCAAATGTCGTGCCTTGCCAGACTCAAAGGTCATGAGGGCCCCGTTGTTTCATAGGGGTGAACATAACGCACTTTGAGGGGAACCCTTGCTTGACCAATTTGTCAAGGTTCCCTGCTGGTAGGGGAATCAAAAATTATTATCACCAACCTTGTTTGACCAACTTGTTAATGCTCCCTACTAGTGGAAAATTTTGGAAACATCCACAAAAGGTGAAAACCCCAAAAACACAATCAATTACATTTTCACGTTTTCAAACAGGAAAATATGGTAACAGTGCATGATAGTGAGAATAAAAGCTTAGTGTAAGGCTTAAATCTTTATTTACTAATTAATGTATTAACAACCTCATTAGCAAGCTGCTAAGGTTTGGAAATATACAAAGCACAACAAAACTTCAAGCATAAGAGCGTTGAGGAAACAGTTCAGATATCACCAGGCAATAAATCACAAACAAATTACCCCACAACTTCCCATGAATATAAATCATAAAAAGAATACAAGTACAGACCAAAAATGTTGCCACAGGAAATATTGGAAGTTGGCTAAGAAAGGTAGCCCTATCATGGAACATGGAGCACAGCTTAGATGAACTTCATAATGGCAAAATTCAACTTCTTAACGACATTGCCGAAATTGGGTCAATTAACTTGGAGGTAAACTTCCATAATCTCAAAACTCTGGCTTTTGTAATCACTATTTCCAACACTAATCCCATGGAGACACCGATCTCATACTCACCCAAAACATTCATTGGAAGGGTTGCTCCAATGCTAACCTAGATGGATGACATTGCTTCCCTTTTCATGCAACAGTGTAGGGGACAAAGCTGCCCTCTTCCAGAAAATGAAAATAGCCACATTGTGCTCTCCAAACATGAGAGCAACATCAAGAGCATCTAGTTTTCAAGAGGTTGGAACCCATAAAACTTTCCTGCAGCAGACAAAAGCCAGTGGTCACACTAGCCTTGGTATCTATTACCATATAAGAAGAGGTTCAAGTTGTGCTTATCACCACAGAGAGCTTATCATGTTAGGTTAGGCTCACAAAGGGATCTAATATCACGGAAGAAGCATTTCCTTCCACAAGTAAATCCTTATACTTGCAGCACACTCGAATACTTGCATGTGCACCCAACACTCAAAACCGAGTAGGGCATAGGTTTCCTCTTCAAGATGGCCAACCTTGGCTATTACATTTCTAGGAAACCAAATTATTAGAGTTGATTTTGGGTAAGATTCACCAGAAAATAATTTTGGAATGGGTAGCTGTATAGTAGTCCCATTGCTTTTATTCATTGCTGTTTGAATTTTGGAAAAATCAATATCTATGAATCTATCTGTCAGGTGTCTGTTTAAATTGGATCTCCGCTGATGAAGTCTGACAGACTTCCATTAATTTTCCAATTTTTTTGGTTTCTTATCTTCTTTTTATTTATTGCATTGCGAGGGAAACTTAACCAGCCAATGCACTCTCAAATTTTCTTCTTCACAAGAAAAACCCAATTTCCTTTTGCTACCCCTTCACTTCCAAGGACAACTAGAGGAGAATTTATTTGATGATCTGCATCACAGACAGTGGTGCTGATGATGACATTCAAAATTCTCCAGAATTCTCTAGATAATTTATCAGAGAACTCACCTTCTGCAATCACACTGTCACTATTATTTTATTTTTCTCAGATGCTACCATTGATTTTTTTCCTCATGCATGTTATCTCTTCTTCAAGGTTTCTAAGTCTTGAATTTGTTTCCTCCATATCAAACTTCAAATTGGATGGTTGGCCAATGACTGAATTCTGTTTCAATAGAAAGCCCAGAGAAGAATCTTGGTCCTCATGCTTTCTACTTTCACGTAGGACATATCATGTGGAGATGGTTTCTTATTGCTGCTGATGTTTGTTTTGTAGTGTGAGAGCCCTAGTGCTACTGCTTCTTGGTGGCAGCCTGGTGATCTAAGGAGTGGGTGTATCTTTGGTGATCTGAGGAATGGGTGTATGGTTTGCCTACAGTTGATGTATGTACATGGCCTGCACTATCATTCGGTATGGCATGAATTCATTCTGGACTGCATGAAGAAAAGTCTCCTGTGATAGCTTCTGGAAATTGAGGGTTCTATACATCTCCAATCTCTCTACATTTTAGGTCTGCGGATGGTTCTGCCATTTGAAACAAGAAATTATTTAAACTATATAATTCTAAAGGGATAGAGACTAGAAACAAGAAATCAGTTATAATCTCTATAATATAGAATGGATAAAATTTGAAAATAGAGAAGATGAAGAAACTAATTGGCCATCCTTATTTACACCATTGGATAGAACTATAAGAAAATTCAAATTATCATCTTTATTTTATTTATATGGTTGATTCTAGAAATATTTTGAAATTTGAAAAACAAAGACAAATTCATGGATAAAATTTGAAAATAAAGAAGATCAAGAAACTAATTGGCTATTCTTATTTCCACCATTGCATAGAAATAGAAGAAAATTCAAATTACCATCTTTATTTTATTTAGATAGTTGATTTTGGAAATATTTTGAAATCTGAAAAATAGAGACAAATTCAAGAAGATGGGCACTATGTATTGTGCAATACATAATTAAGACTTCATACCTTTTCCATCCAATTCGAATGCAGGTACGGAAGATACTTATTGTAAGAGGATGCTTAGAATAAATTTCATCTTTTTCACCATGGTAATAATTTCAAATCTTAAATGCTCATCAAATTTTACCATTTCTACACTTCTAGAATCTGATTTGATTATTACCATTTCTACACTTCTAGAATCTGATTTGATTATTGATTTAGCAATTATAATACCTTTTTTGATCATTTTAACAAAAAAACATTGACAGAGATATTAAAACAAAATTGACCATAAGGCAAATCACCGCTACCCAATCACTAGCAATTTAGTCCGTCCTGCTCCCCACCCAAAATCTAAAAAGGAAGAAAGATAAATTAAATCCAACCTAGAGCCAACAGAGCCAACAACTCAAAGAGTGAGCCACTCAAGCAAACACAACGTCTACCCCATATAACATGCAATATTCCACTATCCCTTTGTTCATTTAATAAGAGCTACATTGTCATCCACAGTCTTGACAGGAATATTTTATGTACCTTATTCCTTGGTAGGAAAAAAATGAATCGTTTTCCAAAACATGGCCTGCAATCAAAGTATGTGTTGACAGAGACAGTGCCATTAGGCAGGTGGTATAAAATCAATGGAGACCGAAAATTCAATAAATGAACTGAGTTGGCTTGTTACTAGCCCTACTTTGTCCATGTATATTTGAAAGTGTGTAAGAGAATGTTATTACATCTTACAGATTTAGATTATCGAAGAAGAGCCACTGTATAGAACCATTACAAAATGGTTGAGTTATAGATAGCATTCAACCATGACACTCTCAAATCAAGGATCAAATCATCATTCGTGTTGGCTCAGAAAATTACCCGTCCTTCGTAAGGGGTTATTTACACCTTTTCCCCAATGATAATTATATACATGCACTTCCATTCTCCATGATGTGGTCACTGCAAAAGACTCAATTCAGTTCATATAGAATTTAGAAGGAAAATTTTTGCATTCATTTGGTCTGCAGTCATGCCTGTTGGAACAAGCACAGAGCTTCCTAAACATGACCTACCAAAGAGCTTGATGTTTCTAATAGTGAAGTATTAATAACTTAGAAAAACACCCAAAAGGAGAACTAACAACATATTCATATATAGGATGAAAATAATGCATTCATTCGTGTTGGCTCAAAAAATTACCTCTCCTTCGTAAGGGGTTATTTGCATCTTTTCCCCAATGATAATTCTCTACATGTACTGCCATTCTCCATGATGTGGTCACTCCAAAAGACTCAATTATGTTCTTATAGAATTCAGAAGGAAACTTTGTGCATTCATTTGGTCTGCAGTCATGCTTGCTGGAACAAGCATAGAGCTTCCTAAACATGACCTACCAAACAACTTGATGCTTCTAATCCTGAGGTACTCATAACTTAGAAGAACACCCAAAAGGAGAACCACCAACATATTCAGACATAGGATAAAAAAAATGCATTAAAAAAAGTGCCCTCTTATCAATTGGATCAGCCCCAAGTCCAATTAATATGTGATGATGGTCGTAATAACAACCAATTTTGTCACAAATTTGTTTATGAAAGTAATTGCTAAATTCCAAAAGTTGCAGATCTAGTCTTATAGAAATTTTTTAAAGGCAAATTTGGTTCAAATTACATGTCCACGTAATACTCTTGGGATAGTACAACTCTGAACCATATTAATCCTTTAGGGGCTTATCTATCAAATTTCAATTAACCTTTCATATTCAATTTATCAGCTCATCAATCTTTTGCTATGACAACATGAGCATTCCATAAACACATTAAAGACAGTAAAATGAAATGGATATTTTCTAAATTTAGGACACCTCTACTTGTACACCGAAGGGTTCATCTACATATGTACAAACATTCTTGTTTTATAGCCCATAATTCAAACAGGTGAGGTTTTACCGATGTATCTTGACAATTACATTGAAGTTCAAAGGTCACAAGAGGGTATGCTTAATGAACTCAAACCATTGATATGGATATCTAATGGTAGAATAAGTTTTTCATGGGTATAATTAGCCCAAGGGGTGTTGAACCAATTGTCACCAATGTTGCTAGTCATTTGGCTATTTCCAAGCCAGCTGATGCGCAGTTTGAATAACACTGGATTAGGCACACTAGTATATACTGACAGGTTTACTAGGGATGCCATCTAGGAATGCGGGGAGGAATCCCTTGGGTTTCCTCAATGTTTTTACTTGGAAAATAAAAGGATGCATCACGAATGGAAACAAACATTATGGTCATTGAAGTAGATATTTAAAACAGTAACCTCATAAACCATGTGGCATAGAACCTTTAATAAATACAAATGCCAAGGGTTGATATGCATTGTAATGTTTGAAAATGTGATTTTAAATATACATACTGTGAGGAAGATACATCACTTACTAAATCGGTAATGTTTGAGAGCAAAATGTAGCTAGTGGTTCTCTTGAGATATGCATTCCTGTTGAAGAATCAATGTATTTCTCTAGTAGATCACTATTAATTTCTTGCTTCTACCATAATAGGAAAATGCAACGAACAAAAAACACTGTAAGAATTACTTTCCTTAATTAGGAGGCTCAAGAAATATATGAAATCATTTGACTGAAAATGTAGTTGAACACTGGAAAACCTGTAGGTAGGACAGAGCAACAAAAATTAGGAAAATCTCTCAACAGGAAACATGACTTCATGTGTTCAGTTATCACTGTCTAAATATTAAACGTGTTTTCAAAATATGCTTTCTCTAATGGGTCAAAATTTGAAAGGAAGCAAAAGAAGGTAAATTAGTTGTGTGAAAGTTAATTACTAATTATAAAGGAAACAAGATTAAACTGTGATGTGTTTCTTGCTATAGCCATTTCAATTCTATCAGAATTTTTTGAAATTTCTTTAGCAATTACAGGTCCCTGAGATGATATTTATTTGCCAACATTTGGACAGAGTGTTGTAAATAAGCCACTTTTAGATACTGGCATCGCCACATGCTGCATGACATTGGGTGCTCTACTAACAGTATCCTTAAATCCTGCGTGAATTCTGTCAGTATATCTTTCAAGGTGTCTTTCAAGGCGCTCCTCAATTGATGACTCAAGTCGATGGCTCTCTTCAATGATTGAGGTCTCCACTGAAACTGAAACTTGCTTCTAAAATTCTTCAGTCATCTTGCCCAACTGCAGTTTACAGGTTCTCAGTGATCAGAACCTATAAATCATCTAAAGGAATAAAAAATTTATTCAATCCCATGCAATAAAGAAAGGAAAATCAAAATCAATCAGAAACCAACCAGTGCAAATGATGAAAGTAAAAAACATTAAAGTTGGATTAATTTAAATGGAAATTACAGTGTCTAATGATGCCTGCATTGAGGAAGTGCATAGAGCTAGTGTTTCAAGTGGGTTGATAATAACTGGCTCACTAGTTTGTCCTAAAAAGGACATGTTCATCACTGCAGTACTAGTTTCCATTTCCACCCATTGGATTTGATCAGATTCAACACCCTAAAAAACTCCTAGGACACTTAGATTGTGCAACGTTACCCATCAAATTTCCGTTTTCAATGAATTCTGGTGGGATTTTAAAGAAATTAGACCGGGAAAATATTAAAGGTAATACTGTTGTCATTATCTAGTTATTCAATTGGAGTGAGGCATGACATCAGTGATTCAATAATTTGCATTATAAGTTGGGAAAACTTGGAACGACTCAACAACAAATCAGCGAGCAGGGAGAATAAATCAGGAAAAATTTGATAGTTCCTAATTTCTTAGCAATCTTTTTCATACTGATTTGCAAGCTTCTTACCCTATACACTATTCTTCTTTTTTGTTTGTCCACAGATGCCTATATTATTAATATGCTTAGTTTTTCTTGATCGTCTGTTTTGGGATTGTAACATGATTTCTACTATCATAACTCTTTAATTCCCCATATTGAGTGGTTTTGGATTGCAATGTAGTGAAGAAAAGTATCAACAATTCCAAGTAGATGGAAATTTGTATTACAGATGTGCTGCATGTCGTGGAGACTGTTACCAGGTTTTCCTAGTCACATGGTTATGTAGATCATTAATTCAAGTGGTTTTCTGATTGCATTCAATTACATATCTGTTTCATAATTTTGGAGAACGGGTTAATGATCTTGGTGATGCTGTTAAAGAGCTGTGGAGGAGGAGGGATGAAACAGAGTAGAAGCAGATGACTAAACTCAGGGCTACTTCTGGACTCCCTTCAAAACAATAAATGATACACCTTTTCCCTTAATCAGATGATGACGAAGAATTCTGGTCTATTCAGCCAAAAGATTCCAAATCCATATCCAAGGGTTTAGTTGAAATGTTAAGCCCCTATATTAATAGTGTAGCCCCTTATTATGTTATTGTAGCCCCCCTTATTGTTATTATTGTACCCCTGTAACCCCCATATTGTTATTATTGTGCCCTTACATTATTATTGTTAGGTCGGCCAGGATTACATTGTGGCCCACTAGGATTACATTATGGCCCCATGGACTCCTATATATAGAAAGGAGGTTTTGTGAATTGTATCATCCAAGAATTGTTCATTTATGTAATGTATTGGAGGTTGCCCCCTCGAAGTGGCTTATTTCTAAGGCGTTTATATATCTTTTCTTCTATTTTTGAAGCTGGTTACACAACATTTGGTATCAGAGCTTTGGGATTCTAGGGTTTCGCTGCTCCAAACAGGTCATCGTGGAATTTTCGCTATAACTTTTTTCTACGAAGCTTCAGAAGCTGAAATTTCTAGGGTGCGAAGCTGAAATCTTGAGGAAGGTTGTCTAAAAATTTCAGATCTTGGTTCGCAATATTTGAGGAGATATCATCTGTGGAAGTTAGGTAGCCTTTCAGGCTCATAAACCGGTCATCGTGGCATTTGCGCTATAAAGTTTTTTTTACGAAGGTTCAGAGTCTGAAATTCATATGGTGCGAAGCTGAAATCCTGAGGAAATTCGTCAAAAAATTTCAGAGCTTGGTTCGCAATATTTTTGGAGATATGATCTGTGGAAGGTAGTGCTTTTGCAGGCTCCTGAATTTCATCTCAAAGAGGTGATCGTGGGAAAACTTCAATAACTCTCTCTCTGGGCATTGGATTGAAGTGCCGTAAAAAGTGGTCGCAAGTACACAGACTGAAGTTTGTTGGCTATCAATTTCAGAGACAAAGGACAAAACAGTGACACGTGGCAAGTCGTACAAGTTCGCTCTACTAAACCAGTCCAGAATTAGGTCATTGTGGGAGATTGGACACAACTTTGTCTTGGAGAATCCAAATCAGGTCAGACCTGTGGCATTTGAAAGAAGCTTTAGAGATCTACTACAGGGCTGAATTTCAGATATCTAAGATTTTCAACTATAGAGATAATTCAATTTCAATATCGAGCTCCTAAAAGCTAGTAAAAGGTGTGTATTTTTTTTCCGAATTGCATAAGTCTTGTTTAAAGAATCAAGTTGAATTGATTCCAAGGGCATCTTGTAGAATAGATATCAATATTGGATTCTAAAATGGCCCCTAAAAAGAATTCAACACCCATCAAGCCTTGAGAAGGCTCTACCATGACTCATGAAGATGAAGAATTGCAACATGATCTATCAAAATTACAAGAACAAGTGCAACAAATTTCACTCTACTTAAAGAAGCGGCCAAAAATGAATGGAAGTTTTGAAAGGTGTGGAAGTGAAGATGGATGGTTTGAAGAAAGGCATGGAAGCTAAGATGGATACAGCGTGAGTAAAGATGGAAGTTTTGAAGAAAGGCGTGGAAGCTAAAATGGATGGTGGGCAAGCTAAGATGGATGGCATAGAAGTTGGCATGGAAGCTAAGATGGATGACATGGAAGCTAAAATGGAAAACATGAAGAATGATCTAAAAGCAGACATGGAAGGTTTGATAAAGTTGATACAACAAATGTTTCCTAATGGTGCAAATATAGTAGGGGAAACTAATAATGAGAACAAAATAAATGATACGGCTGATTTCTCAAGCTTCCGAATTTTGGTGGGAGAGAACACGCAAAAATGGATATGAGGAAGTTTGATGGAAAGGATCCTGTGACATGGATACTACAAATGGAGCAATATTTTGATCTCCATAACATGCAAAACACAAAAAAGGTACGCATTGCAACTTTACATTTAGAACAAAATACATTTTTATGGTATCGATGGCTTTGCTCCCGTAAAAAAATTGTCACTTGGTCAATTTTCATGGAGGAAATGATAGCACATTATGAGGATACAAAGAGCAACACCTTGTTTAGCCAATTGATAATTGGGACTTTCTACCGGGGAGATCCCCTACTGTTGGCCGGACATATTTTCCCGTCAACACAATCCTAGAAGGATTTCCTGAAATATGCAAAATGGAAAAAATGCCGGAGTTAGAGTCCTAGGACTGAATAGTAGTTGCAACTCAAGAACTGGATGGAGATGGCTGAAGATGATGCACAAGCTGAAAAAACCTCCTCCAATGGATCTTCCAAGTGAAAGGTTGATCCTAACACTGAAGATCTCACCCTCCAAACAATCTGCAAACCTTCACTGCAAATGCTCACTGAAAATAACGCAGTCACTAAGGGATACTGCACTGTAGGTGAAAGAAAATGGGTTTTCCAAGTTCCAAAATCTGAAATATGCTCCAAGGGATTCCTCACTGATCTCCCAAAGGAAAGGAAAGCTTCCTCCTCTTAAAAATAAGCTCCGGAAGTGGTGTTGTGAAACCTCCACTACAACACCCTGCAACACATCATTATACTGCTGCAGAAATAACACTGTAGTTGAAGAAGGTGGCTTGGCTTGAAGCTTGTATGTGGAGAAATGAAGTACAAGCTCCTTTAAGAGGCCTCTCAAGAAAGGAGAAGGAATTCATAAACAAGAATTCCTTGTGCTAAGCAACACAACAATCTCAACTAAACAGTTGAAGAAAGCAGAATAGTCATGCAGACCACAAAATCAATAATCCATAACATAAGATCATGTGGTTGTCTTGCCCTCATTTTATACAAATGAAAGCCCTCTCACCTTGGGTCCCGCTCATTAGGGTTTCCTCCACCAAGGAATCTTCCTCCCACTATCTCTACGCTATCTCCAAAGATGATCTCCACCTCTTATCCCAGTGCTGTTGACTTGGTCAAACTTGACCTTGTCCACATGCAAATGTCCCTTTTCACACATGAGGGTGTGAAATAAAACACAAATGATTATCCATTTTCATATTATGAGGGATTTTATTCCTATTTCTGAAATGTATGGGCCTCCTTACTCATTTATTCATCTCCTAAGTGTAAACAACAAAAATCAATATTCCAATTAGCTGCATGCTAATTTTGGAATATTACAGTCCTCCCCTCCCAAATGTTGCTTGTCCGCAAGCAACTGCAAGGATATAATTGAATAGCCTCATCTTCTCCCCCTATAGAATCCTCATATGATGAAATCCTCCAAGGATCAAGATTTTGTCTCATCAATACATCTCCAAGTTGCCCCTCCCAAGTGTGCAAGCTATCTTTTAGTGATCATCCCAAATAGCTATCAAGGAGTAAAACATCCATGGAAGCAACAATGGGATGTCTAAAGGTCTTCTTGAGGCATGAGGTCTGATATAGATTGGGATCTATCATCCCCATATGAATCTCCCATCCCCAAGCTATCATCCATACAAAATGAGTTACCTCCCAACATGGATACTCCTGAAAATTATCCTCCACCTGGAGCTCCTACAATGTAGGTGGGCTGAAAATCTGATCATAGTATGCAAAATAGCCTACCCCACGCTGTCCTCCTCTCCACTTATGATAAGTGTAAATCATATGTTGATCTTGGGCTGCAATAAAGTTTCCCTCAAGTGGCAAGAAGAAGACTAGATCCCCAAGGATCTCCTCTCCAACGTTGTGAATTAAGCTACCCCAAACCATCCCATATATGATGAATAGGACATGATCATCATATGGAATCCAAATGAGAAGATTTTTGAAGGTTTCATATAGTTCTGGAAGGTACCAACAGTCTCCCAAGTGATCACAGCGCAATTTTCCTAAATGTTGTTTCCGAAAATAACATGGCAAGTTCTTTCTCGATACATGGCTAATTATGTATGTCATCACATCTACTAATGAATAGTAAATTGCTGGGTTCATCAATTGAACATACATGAAATTATAAAATACTTGCCCAAGGCCACATAAAATATGGTTGTCTCCATCATATAATTTGGCCCAAAATTGACCATGGAGCCCAAAGAAAAGCTTTCCCTCTTGTGGAGCAATGCACTGAATAAAAATGGTAAGAGTATGCAAATACTGTGTTAGAAAATCAATAAATGAAAAAGCAAGATTCTAACCATGTATTGAAAGTAAGATGATGATTGGATCCATGGATAAGTCCTCCATAGTGGTATGACATATTTCCATGAAGAGGAATGAACAATGTGCTGCATGAAGATCCTCCTTCTTATGCTTGGAAATCCAAGTCAATAAGAACATATCACAGTAATAGATGTCTCCATCCACTACTCCATCACTCTCACTTCCTCTTTGTCCACCAAGTGCGTCAAATGTGAATTTATCCTGGGGACAATCCATCAATAAGTCCTAGCTCCAAAGTGACAGCGTTGTTGGCCTATGCAAATAGGCTCCTGCCAACTCATAGCTCAATTCTTTGACATGCTCATTGTCAAAGACATCTCCCATAATGTTGCTACATATAGGAAATTCCTTCCAAAGTGGAAGCATCTCCTAATCATCCAAGGCTAAGGAGTAGCCCCTTTGCACCATGATAGTGCCATCTCCTACTCCTGCAACATCATGCAAAGTGTGAGAGAAAATCTGCCCCTGCTCTCCCAAGAACCACCAAAGCAACACAAGTTTTTGCTGCCTCCTCATACCCCCATCATACAATTCATGTGGTGAAAACATAATGATTGACATGAAGGATGCCATATCAAAAAAATGCATCCACAGTCCTTGATACCATATGATGCAAGTGCCCTGCCAAAATTCCTCCACCCACATACCCTTTAAAAGAGGATATGTCACATGATGGCCAAACTCTTTTAAGAGTAGCCAACGCATCCAAGCCTCCTTCTGCCCAATGTCATATATTTTTAGGTAGCTTTCCAGCTTCTTGCTCACCATCCACACCCATTCATCCAAATGTGGGTGCCTCCCCTCATGTTCCATCTTGGTATTCTTACAATGAAGACTACTATCCTCCCAAAATAGATTTCTCCTTTTGCATTTCACGGGATATTGAAATGCAACTCCTTGGAGATCTCCTAGAGAAGATCTCACACCAATGACCATCTTGAATCCATAAGGATCCAAGTGTTTTGGAGGCAAAACTTGCTCACTGCTGCTTAATGACAACGCTGTTAATCTCTCCAATGATGTAATGGTTGTCTCATACTCCAACTCAAACATGAACATGTGGTTTTGTATAAGATTATGTTGGACAAGGTTCATCTTATCCTCCAAAAGTTCACACCCCAACCCCAAGTGTTGTGTGCAGCTCAACAATGGCACATTAGGATGATGGATCATCCCTCCCTTGATCAATTCAAATTTTCACAGCACAATGCAATCCTATTGCTCAAAATCAACAGTATGTGTTAACCTTTGGTCATGCAAAGGCAGATTTCCACAACTTTCTAAAAGATTTGCTGCAATAATAGAACGTGTAAATTCAATCATACCTTGATGGAACTTGGGAACACCTTTTATGACTGCAAGAGTTCCTGCCTATAATGTGTTGGCTCCACCTACTGCTGATAATGATGGTTGCTCCTCCAAGGTTGTGACATCGCTGGTACAAGTCTCCTCCAATGGTGGTGAGGGCCTCTCCTCCTCTAGTTTCTCTCTGCCAAATTCTCTAATCAACATTTGAGTAAACTCAGCAAAAGGATTCACTCTTGCATGACTCAAATGGCTGAACCACCAAATGTTGGCTTCACCCTCAAGGTGCAGCACTGCAATTTCTACAACCTCTCTCTCTACCACTAGATATAGTAGGAAGAATGCATCGATTTTTCTTGCCCAATACTTTGTTGTAGATGATCCATCAAAAGTATAAAATAGAAACCTATTTTCATTGATGCCCACCTTGCTACAAGGTATCCTTTCTTACTTCGAATGGATGAACTATGGGAAAGCTAGAGTCTCCTTGAAGGCTCTAGGTTGAGATTTGTACTCAACAAGGTAATCACTTAGAATTTTGTGATCCAAGTGTCCTCTATTACCTTGCTTCTTGTATTCTTCAAAATAAAAGGGCATATTGAAATGCTTTGGAGCTCTCTACAACACTGGTTTTCTTCTCTAATCATAGGAAGTGCATGGGCCTTCCTCCTCTTGAAACATTCTAGAGGTCTCACTGCAACTTTCCTCTTTCATTTACTTATCCTTATTGGAAAGGTTCTTCATGGATCTAAAAAATGATGAGACAAAGCTCATTTTCTTCATCATTTCCATTTCTTCCTTCTCATCTTCTCCTTTGTATTGCATACTGGCTGAGATTCCACAGGCTGAGCCAATATTATGCACTGATACCACTGTAATATCCTAAAATGGGGATGCAACAATAAATGAACACAAAACTGGAGTAGCAGTGATAAATCAAATCATAAAATTTAAGAAGAACACATAGCCATCTTATTAATGTTACAACAGCAAAATGTATACAAGATCTTGAGGAAATAATCACTCAAGCTAGGCAGGACAAGCCTCAAGAAACATATACATGAAAAATGAAGTACACTGCTACACAGAAAATGCCCAAGGCTATGACATCATAGTTTTATTAGAGACAACTACTGCTGGAGTATGTCAATATATGGATATGGAAATATACATCTCATACAATGTGGGGAGAAAACATCTAAAACCCCAAAGACAATTCCAAGACAATCCTAGAAGGATTTCCTGAAATATGCAAAATGGAAAAAATGTTGGAGTTGCACTCCTAGGACTAAATAGCAGTTGCAACTCAAGAACTGGATGGAGATGGCTGAAGATGATGCACAAGCTGAACAAACCTCCTCCAATGGATCGTCCAAGTGAAAGGTTGATCCTAACACTGAAGATCTCACCCTCCAAACAATCTGCAAACCCTCACTGCAAATGCTCATTGAAAATAACGTAGTCACTGAGGGATAATGCACTGTAGGTGAAAGAAAATGGGTTTTCCAAGTGCCAAGATCTGGAATATGCTCCAAGGGCTTCCTCACTGATCTCCCAAAGGAAAGGAAAGCTTCCTCCTCTGAAAAATAAGCTCTGGAAGTGGTGTTGTGAAACCTCCACTGCAACACCCTGCAACACAACGTTATACTGCTGCAGAAATAAAGTTGTAGCTAAAAGAGGTGGCTTGGCCTAAATCCTAGATGTAGAGAAATAAAGTACAATCTCCTTCAAGAGGCCTCTCAAGAAAGGAGAAGGAATTCCTAAATATAAATACCTTGTGCTAAGCAGCACAACAATCTCAACTAAACAGTTGAAGAAAGCAGAATAGTCATGCAGACCACAAAATCAACAATCCATAACATAAGTTCATATGGCTGCCTTGCCCTCCATTTATACAAATGGAAGCCCTCTCACCTTAGGTCCCACTCATTAGGGTTTCCTCCACCAAGGAATCTTCTTCCCACTATCTTTGCGCTGTCTCCAAAGATGATCTCCACCTCTTATCCCAGTGTTGTTGACCTATTCAAACTTGGCCTTGTCCACATGAAAATGTCCCTTTTCACACATGTGGGCATGAAATCTAGCTCCTATGATGATCCCTTTTCACATTATGAGGGATTTTATTCCTATTTCTGAAATTTATGGGCCTCCTTACCCATTTATTCAACTCCTAAGTGTAAACAACAAAAATCAATATTCCAATTAGCTGCATGTTAATTTTGGAATATTACAGTCCTCCCCTCCCAAATGTTGCTTGTCCTCAAGAAACTACAAGTATAGAACTGAAGAGCCTACTCTTCTCCCCTTGTATCATCCTCATATGATGAAATTCTCCAAGGATCAAGATTTTGTCTCATCAATACATCTCCAAGTTGCCTGTCCCAAGTGTGCAAGCTAGCTTTTGGTGAACATCCCAAATAGCTATCAAGGATTAAAGCATACATGGAAGCAACAATGGGCTTTCTAAAGGTCTTCTTAAGGCATGAAGTTTGATATATATTGGGATCTATCATCCCCATATGAATCTCCCATCCCCAAGCTATCATCCATACAAAATGAGTTACCTCCCAACATGGAAACTCCCGAAAATTCTCCTCCACCTTGAGCTCCTGAAATGTAGGTGGGCTGAAAATTTGATCATGGTAGAAAAAATAGCTTACCCCACACTATCCTCCTCTCCACTTATGATAATTTTAGAGCATCTGTTGATCTTGGGCTGCAATAAGGTCTCCCTCAAGTGGCAAGAAGAAGACTAGATCCCCAAGGATCTCCTCTCCAACGTTGTGAATTAAGCTAGCCCAAACCATCCCATATATGATGAATAGGACATGATCATAATATGGCATCCAAATGAGAATATTTCTGAAGGTTTCATATAGTTCTGGAAGGTACCAACAGTCTCCCAAGTGGTCACAACGTAGTTTTCCTAACTGTTGTTTCAGAAAATAACATGGTAAGTTGTTTCTTGATACATGGCTAATTATGTATGTCATCACATATACTAATTAATAGTAAATGGTTGGGTTCATCAATTCAACATACATGAAATGATAAAATAATTGTGCAAGGCCACACAAAATATGGCTTTCTCCATCATATAATTTGGCCCAAAATTGACCATGGAGCCCAAAGAAAAGCTTGCCCTCTTGTGGAGCAATGCACTGAATAAAAATGGTAAGAGCATGAAAATACTGTGTTAGACAAACAATAAATGCAAAAGTAAGATTCTTACCATGTACTGAAAGTAAGATTATGATTGGATCCATGAATAAGTCCTCCATAGTGGTATGACATACTCCCATGAAGAGGAATGAACCATGTGCTGCATGAAGATCCTCCTTCTAATGCTTGGAAATCCAAGTCAAGAAGAACATATCACAGTAATAGATGTCTCCATACACTACTCCATCGTTCTCCCTTCCTCTTTGTCCACCAAGTGCATAAAATGTGAATTGATCCTGGGGACACTCCATCAATAAGTCCTAGCTCCAAAGTGACAGCTTTTTTGACCTCTGCAAATAGGCTCCTGCCAACTCATAGCTCAATTCTTTGACATGCTCATTGTCAAAGACATCTCCCATAACACTACTACATATAGGAAATTCCTTCCAAAGTGGAAGCATCTCCTGATCATCCAAGGCTAAGGAGTAGCCCCTTTGCACCATGATAGTGCCATCTCCTACTCCAACAACATCATGCAAATTGTGAGATAAAATTTGCCCCTGCTCTCCCAAGAACCACCAAAGCAACAAAAGTTTTTGCTGCCTCCTCATACCCCCATCATACAAGTCATGTGGTGAAAACATAATGATTGACATGAAGGATGTCATATCAACAAAATGCATCCACACTCCTTGCTGCCATATGATGCAAGTTCCCTGCCAAACTTCCTCCACCCACATACCCTTTGAAAGAGGATATGTCACATGATGGCCAAACTCTTTCAAGAGTACCCAACGCAGCCAAGCCTCCTACTACCCGGTGTCATATATTCGCAAGTGGATTT
Source organism: Pinus albicaulis (assembly GCA_034641835.2). Lineage (NCBI taxonomy): Eukaryota > Viridiplantae > Streptophyta > Pinopsida > Pinales > Pinaceae > Pinus > Pinus albicaulis. Next base: position 161,087 of record JAXQQM020064365.1, read on the forward strand.
CCAGCTTCTTGCTCACCATCCACACCCATTCATCCAAATGTGGGTGCCTCCCCTCATGCTCCATCTTGTTATTCTTCCAATGAAGACTACTATGCTCCCAAAATAGATTTCTCCTTTTGCATTTCATGGGATGTTGAAATGCAAATCCTTGGAGATCTCCTAGAGAAGATATCACACCAATGACCATCTTTAATCCATAAGGATCCAAGTGTTTTGGAGGCAAAACTTCCACACTGCTGCTTAATGACAACGCTATTAATCTCTCCAATGATGTAATGGTTGTCTCATACTCCAACTCAAAGATGAACATGTGGTTTTGTATAAGATTGTGTTGGACAAGGTTCATCTTATCCTCCAAAAATTCACATACCAACCCCATGTGTTGTGTGCAGCTCAAAAATGGCACATTAGGATGATGGATCATCCCTCCCTTGATCAATTCAAAGTTGCACAGCACAGTGCAATCCTGTTGCTCCAAATCAACAATATGTGTTGACCTTTGGTCATGCAAAGGCAGATTTCCATAACTTTCTAAAAGATTTTCTGCAATAATAGAAAGTGGAAATTCAATCATACATTGATGGAACTTGGGAACATCTCGTATGGCTGCAAGAATTCCTGCCTCTAATGTGTTGGCTCCCCCAACTGCTGATAATGATGGTTGCTCCTCCAAGGTTGTGACAATGCTAGTACAAGTATCCTGCAATGGTGGTGAGGGCTTCTCCTCCTCTGGTTTCTCTTTGCCAAATTCTCTAATCAACATTTGAGTAAACTCAGCAAAAGTATTCACTCTTGCATGACTCAAATGGCTGAACCACCAAATGTTGGCTTCACCCTCAAGGTGCAGTGTTGCAATTTCTACAGCCTCTCTCTCCACCACTGGATGTAGTAGGAAGAATGCACCGAGTTTTCTTGCCCAATCCTTTCCTGTAGATGACCCATAAAAAGTAGACAATAGAAACATATTTCCCTTGATGCCCTCCTTGTGACAAGGTCTCCTTTCTTCCTTCAAATGGATGAACTGTGGGAAAGCTAGAGTCTCCTTGAAGGCTCTAGGTTGAGATTTGTACTCAACAAGGTAATCACTTAGAATTTTGTGATCTTAGTGTCCTCTATTCCCTTGATTATTTTATTCTTCAAAAGAAAAGGGAACATTGAAATGATTTGGAGCTCTCTGCAACACTGGTTTTCTTCTCTAATCATAGGGAGTGCATGGGCCTTCCTCCTCTTGAAACATTCTAGAGGTCTCACTGCAACTTTCCTCTTTCATTTACTTATCCTCATTGGACAGGTTCTTCATGGATCTAAAAAATGATCAGACAAAGCTCATTTTCTTCATCATTTAGATTTCTTCCTTCTTCAATTCTCCTTCTTATTGCATATTGGTTGAGATTCCACAGGCTGAGCCAAGATTATGCTCTGATACCACTGTAATATCCCAAAATGGGGATGCAGCAATACATGAACACAAAACTGGAGTAGCAGTGATAAATAAACTCATAAAATGTAAGAACACATAGCCATATTATTAATTTTACAGTAGAAAAATGTATACAAGATCTTGAGGAAATAATCACTCAAGCTAGGTAGGACAAGCCTCAAGAAACATATGCATGAAAAATGAAGTACACTGCTACACAAAAGATGTCCAAGGCTATGAAAACGCAATTTTATTAGAGACAACTGCTGTTGGAGTATGTCAATACATGGATATGGAAATATACAGCTTATACAATGTGCGAAGCAAAGATCTAAACCCCCAAAGACAATTCCAAGACAATCCTAGAAGGATTTCCTGAAATATGCAAAATGGAAAAAATGTCGAAGTTGCAGTCCTAGGACTGAATAGCAGTTGCAACTCAAGAACTGGATGGATATGGCTGAAGATGATGCACACTCTAAGAAAACCTCCTCCAATGGATCTTCCAAGTGAAAGGCTAATCCTAACACTGAAGATCTCACACTCCAAACAATCTGCAAACCCTCACTGCAAATGCTCACTGAAAATAACACAGTCACTGAGGGATACTGTGCTGTAGGTGAAAGAAAATGGGTTGGAAAAGTTCCAAGATCTGAAATATGCTCCAAGGACTTCCTCACTGATCTCCCAAAGGAAAGGAAAACTTCCTCCTCTGAAAAATAAGCTCCGGAAGTGGTGTTGTGAAACCTCCACTGCAACACCCTGCAACACAACGTTATACTGCTGCAGAAATAACGTTTTAGCTGAAGGAGGTGGCTTGGCTTGAAGCCTGGATTTGGAGAAATGAAGTACAATCTTCTTTAAGAGGCCTCTCAAGAAAGGAGAAGGAATTCCTAAACATGAATGCCTTGTGCTAAGCAGGACAACAATCTCAACTAAACAGTTGAAGAAAGCAGAATAGTAATGCAGACCACAAAATCAATAATCCATAACATAAGATCAGATGAGTGCCTTGTCCTCCTTTTATACAAATGGAAGCCCTCTCACCTTGGGTCCCACTCATTAGGGTTTCCTTCACCAAGGAATCTTCCTCCCACTATCTCTGCATTGTCTCCAAATATGATCTCCACCTCTTAACCCAGTGTTGTTGACTTGGTCAAACTTGACCTTGTCCACATGAAAATTTCCCTTTTCACGCATTAGGGTGTAAAATCCAGCTCCTATGATGATCCATTTTCACATTATGAGGGATTTTATTCCTATTTCTGAAAGGTATGGGCCTCCTTACCCATTTATTCATCTCCTAAGTGTAAACAACAAAAATAAGTATTCCAATTAGCTACATGCTAATTTTGGAATATTACAGTCCTCCCCTCCGAAATGTTGTTTGTCCTCAAGAAACTGCAAGGATAGAACTTAAGAGCCTCCTCTTCTCCCCCTGTATCATCCTCATATGATGAAATCCTCCAAGGATCAAGATGTTGTCTCATTAATACATCTCCAAGTTGCCCCTCCCAAGTGTGCAAGCTAGCTTTTGGTGAGCATCCCAAATAGCTATCAAGGAGTAAAACATCCATGGAGGAAAAAATGGGTTGTCTAAAGGTCTTCTTGAGGCATGAGGTCTGATACAGATTGGGATCTATCATCCCCATATAAATCTCCCATCCCCAAGCTATCATCCATACAAAATGAGTTACCCCCCAACATGGAAACTCCTGAAAATTCTCCTCCACCTAAAGCTCCTGCAATGTAGGTGGGTTGAAAATCTGATCATGGTAGACAAAATAGCCTACCCCATGCTGTCCTCCTCTCCACTTATGATACGTGTATATCATCTGTTGATCTTGAGTTGCAATAAAGTTTCCCTCAAGTGGCAAGAAGAAGACTAGATCCCCAAGGATCTCCTCTCCAACATTGTGAATTAAGCTGCCCCAAACCATCCCATATATGATGAATAGGACATGATCATCATATGGCATCCAAATGAGAAGATTTATAGAGGTTTCATATAGTTATGGAAGGTACCAACAGTCTCCCAAGTGGTCACAGCGTAGTTTTCCTAACTGTTGTTTCAGAAAATAACATGGCAAGTTGTTTCTTGATACATGGCTAATTATGTATGTCATCACATCTACTAATGAATAGTAAATGGCTGGGTACATCAATTGAAAATAGATGAAATGATTAAACACTTGCCCAAGGCCACACAAAAGATGGTTGTCTCCATCATATAATTTGGCCCAAAATTGACCATGGAGCCCAAATAAAAGCTTGCCCTCTTGTGGAGCAATGCACTGAATAAAAATGGTAAGAGTATGCAAATACTGTGTTAGACAATCAATAAATGAAAAAGCAAGATTATTACCATGTAATGAAAGTAAGATTATGATTGGATCCATGAATAAGTCCTCCATAGTGGTATGACATACTCCCATGAAGAGGAATGAACCATGTGCTGCATGAAGATCCTCCTTCTTATGCTTGGAAATCCAAGTCAAGAAGAACATATCACAGTAATAGATGTCTCCATACACGACTCCAACATTCTCACTTCCTCTTTTTCCACCAAGTCCATCAAATGTGAAGTGATCCTGGGGACACTCCATCAATAAGTCCCAGCTCCAAAGTGACAGCGTTGTTGGCCTATGCAAATATGCTCCTGCCAACTCATAGCTCAATTCTTTGACATGCTCATTGTCAAAGACATCTCCCATAATGCTGCTACATATAGGAAATTCCTTCCAAAGTGGAAGCATCTCCTGATCATCCAAGGCTAAGGAGTAGCCCCTTTGCACCATGATAGTACCATCTCCTACTCCTGCAACATCATGCAAAGTGTGAGAGAAAATCTGCCCCTGCTCTCCCAAGAACCACCAAAGCAACAAAATTTTTTGTTGCCTCCTCATACCCCCATTATACAAGCCATGTGGTGAAAACATAATGACTGATATGAAGGATGTCATATCAAAAAAATGCATCCACACTCCTTGCTGCCATATGATGCAAGTGACTTGCCAAACTTCCTCCACCCACGTACCCTTTGAAAGAGGATATGTCACATGATGGCCAAACTCTTTCAAGAGTAGCCAATGAAGCCAAGCCTCCTGCCACCTGGTGTCATATATTTGCAAGTAGCTTTCCAGCTTCTTGCTCACCATCCACACCCATTCATCCAAATGTGGGTGCCTCCCCTCATGCTCCATCTTGGTATTCTTCCAATGAAGACTATTATCCTCCCAAAACAGATTTCTCCTTTTGCATTTCATGGGATGTTGAAATGCAACTCCTTGGAGATCTCCTAGAGAAGATCTCACACCAATGACCATCTTGAATCCATAAGGATCCAATTTTTTTGGAGGAAAAAATTCCTCGTTGTTGCTTAATGACAACGCTGTTAATCTCTCCAATGATGTAATGGTTGTCTCATACTCCAAATCAAAGATGAACATGTGGTTTTGTATAAGATTGTGTTGGACAAGGTTCATATTATCCTCCAAAATTTCACACCTGCAGCTCAACAATTGCACATTAGGATGATGGATCATCCCTCCCTTGATCAATTCAAAGTTGCACAGCGCAGTGCAATCCTGCTGGTCCAAATCAACAGTATGTGTTGACCTTTGGTCATGCAAAGGCAGATTTCCACACCTTTCTAAGAGATTTTCTGCAATAATAGAAAGTGGAAATTCAATCATACCTTGATGGAACTTGGGAACACCTTGTATGGTTGCAAGAGTTCCTGCCTATAATGTGTTGGCTCTCCCAACTGCTAATAATGATGGTTGCTCCTCCAAGGTTGTGACAGTGCTGGTACAAGTCTCATCCAATGGTGGTGAGGAATTCTCCTCCTCTGGTTTCTGTTTGCCAAATTCTCTAATCAACATTTGAGTAAACTCAGCAAAATTATTCACTCTTGCATGACTCAAATGGTTGAACCACCAAATGTTGGCTTCACCCTCAAGATGCAGCGCTGCAATTTCTACAGCCTCTCTCTCTACCACTGGAGGTAGTAGGAAGAATGCATCGATTTTTCATGCCCAAACCTTTGTTGTAGATGACCCATCAAAAGTAGACAATAGAAACATATTTCCCTTGATGCCCTCCTTGCTACAAGGTCTCCTTTCTTCCTTCAAATGGATGAACTTTGGGAAATATAGAGTCTCCTTGAAGGCTCTAGGTTGAGATTTGTACTCAACAAGGTAATCACTTAGAATTTTGTGATCCAAGTGTCCTCTATTCCCTTGCTTCTTGTCTTCTTCAAAAGAAAAGGGCATATTGAAATTATTTGGAGCTCTTTGTAAAACTGGTTTTCCTCTCTAATCATAGGAAGTGCATGGGCGTTCCTCCTCTTGAAACATTCTAGAGGTCTCACTACAACTTTCCTCTTTCATTTACTTATCATCATTAGAGAGGTTCTTCATGGATCTAAAAAATGATGAGACAAAGCTCATTTTCTTCATCATTTCGATTTCTTCCTTCTTCTCTTCTCCTTCTTATTGCATACTGGCTGAGATTCCACAGGCTGACCAATATTATGCTCTGATACCACTGTAACATCATGCAAAGTGTGAGAGAAAATCTGCCCCTGCTCTCCCAAGAACCACCAAAGCAAAAAAAGTTTTTGTTGCCTCCTCATACCCCCATCATACAAGTCATGTGGTGAAAACATAATGATTTACATGAAGGATGTCATATCAACAAAATGCATCCACACTCCTTGCTGCCATATGATGCAAGTTCCCTGCCAAACTTCCTCCACCCACATACCCTTTGAAAGAGGATATGTCACATGATGGCCAAACTCTTTCAAGAGTAGCCAACACATCCAAGCCTTGTACTGCCCAGTGTCATATATTTTTAGGTAGCTTTCTAGCTTCTTGCTCACCATCCACACCCATTCATCCAAATGTGGGTGCCTCCCCCCATGCTCCATCTTGGTATTCTTCCAATGAAGACTACTATCCTCCCAAAACAGATTTCTCCTTTTGCATTTCATGGGATGTTGAAATGCAACTCCTTGGAGATCTCCTAGAGAAAATCTCACACCAATGACCATCGTGAATCCATAAGGATCCAAGTGTTTTGGAGGAAAAACTTCCTCACTGCTGCTTAATGACAGTGCTTTTAATCTCTCCAATGATATAATGGTTGTCTCATACTCCAATTCAAAGATGAACATGTGGTTTTGTATAAGATTGTGTTGGACAAGGTTCATCTTATCCTCCAAAAGTTCACACCCCAACCCTAAGTGTTGTGTGCAACTCAACAATGGCACATTATGATGATGGATCATCCTTCCCTTGATCAATTAAAAGTTGCACAACACAGTGCAATCATGCTGCTCCAAATCAGCAGTATAATGTGTTGACCTTTGGTCATGCAAAGGCAGATTTCCACAACTTTCTAAAATATTTTCTGCAATAATAGAAAGTGGAAATTCAATTATACCTTGATGGAACTTGGGAACACCTTGTATGGCTGCAAGAGTTCCTGCCTCTAATATGTTGGCTCCCCCAACTGCTGATAATGATGGTTGATCCTCCAAGGTTGTGACAATGCTGGTACAAGTCTCCTCCAATGGTGGTGAGGGCTTCTCCTCCTCTGGTTTCTCTTTACCAAATTCTCTAATCATCATTTGAGTAAACTCAGCAAAATTATTCACTCTTGCATGACTCAAATGGATGAACCACCAAATGTTGGCTTCACCCTCAAGGTGTAGCGCTGCAATTTCTACAACCTCTCTCTCTACCACTGAATGTAGTAGGAAGAATGCATCGAGCTTTCTTGCCCAATCCTTTGTTGTAGATGACCCATCAAAAGTAGACAATAGAAACCTATTGCCCTTGATTCCCTCCTTGCTACAAAGTCTCCTTTATTCCTTCAAATGGATGAACTGTGGGAAAGCTAGAGTCTCCTTGAAGGCTCTAGGTTGAGATTTGTACTCAACAAGGTAATCACTTAGAATTTTGTGATCCAAGTGTCCTCTATTCCCTTGCTTCTTGTCTTCTTCAAAAGATAAGGGCATATTTAAATGCTTTGGAGCTCTCTACAACACTGGTTTTCTTCTCTACTCATAGGAAGTGCATGGGCCTTCCTCCTCTTGAAACATTCTAGAGGTCTCACTGCAACTTTCCTCTTTCATTTACTTATCCTCATTGGAGAGGTTCTTCATGGATCTAAAAAATGATGAGACAAATCTCATTTTCATCATCATTTTGATTTATTCCTTCTTCTCTTCTCCTTCTTATTGCATACTAGCTGAGATTCCACAGGCTGAGCCAAGATTATGCTCGGATACCACCATAATATCCCAAAATGGGGATGTAGCAATACATGAACACAAAACTGGAGTAGCAGTGATAAATCAACTCATAAAATGTAAGAAGAAAACATATCCATATTATTAATGTTACAGTAGAAAAATGTATACAAGATATTGAGGAAATAGTCACTCAAGCTAGGCAGGACAAGTCTCAAGAAACATATACATGAAAAATGAAGTACACTGCTACACAGAAAATGCCCAAGGCTATGACAGCGCAGTTTTATTAGAGACAATTGCTGCTGGAGTATGTCAATACATGGATATGGAAATATACGGCTCATACAATGTGTGGAGAAAAGATCTAAACCCCCAAAGACAATTCCAAGACAATCCTAGAAGGATTTCCTGAAATATGCAAAATGGAAAAAATGTCGGAGTTGCAGTCCTAGGACTGAATAGTAGCTGCAACTCAAGAACTGGATGGAGATGGCTGAATATGATGCACATGCTGAAAAAACCTCCTCCAATGGATCTTCCAAGTTTAAGGCCGATCCTACCATTAACGATCTCACCCTCCAAACAATCTGCAAACCCTCACTGCAAATGCTCACTAAAAATAACGCAGTCACTGAGGGATACTGTGCTGTAGGTGAAAGAAAATGGGTTGGCCAAGTGCCAAGATCTGAAATATGCTCCAAGGGCTTCCTCAATTATCTCCCAAAGGAAAGGAAAGCTTCCTCCTCTGAAAAATAAGCTCCGGAAGTGGTGTTGTGAAACCTCCACTGCAACACCCTGCAACACAATGTTATACTGTTGCAGAAATAACGTTGTAGCTGAAGGAGGTGGCTTGGCCTGAAGCCTAGATGTGAAGAAATGAAGTACAAACACCTTAAAGAGGCATCTCAAGAAAGGAGAAGGAATTCCTAAACAAGAATTCTTTGTGCTAAGGAGCACAACAATCTCAACTAAACAGTTGAAGAAAGAAAAATAGTCATGCAGACCACAAAATCAATAATCCATAACATAAGATCATATGGTTGCCTTGCCCTCCTTTTATACAAATGGAAGCCCCCTCACCTTGAGTCCCACTCATTAGGGTTTCCTCCACCAAGGAATCTTCCTCCCACTATCTCTGCACTGTCTCCAAAGATGATCTCCACCTCTTATCCCAGTGCTGTTGACTTGGTCAAACTTGACCTTGTCCACATGCAAATGTCCCTTTTCACACATGAGGGTGTGAAATCCAGCTCCTATGATGATCCCTTTTCACATTATGAGGGATTTTATTCCTATTTCTAAAATTTATGGGCCTCCTTACCCATTTATTCATCTCCTAAGTGTAAATAGAAAAAATCAATATTCCAATTAGCTGCATGCTAATTTTGGAATACTACACTTTCGCTAAAGTCTTCTGATCCTTTGTGTCCTCCGTCAGATTAGACGATTGAGTTTGGATACAGTTAGCACTATACAATATTCCCTCACTATGCCTTATGTAGAGCACCTCAGTGAATCATGTTTTTCATTAACTGATTATCATAATATGATTCAAAATTTCCCTTGAACCCGTTTTAGTCTCTGCATATTAACACATTGTATTCTTACATGCCACTATATCAAAGATATCTAGTGTGTTGTTTCCACATAAATATCAAGTTTATTTTTTGAACTTTTTTTTAGTAGTATTTATTAAAGGAAATTGGTCTACCTTTATCTTAGATAACTTTGCGCTTATCATACACCCACGTTCTCACCATGGCTTAAGACATCTGAACTAGCCACTTATAAATTTCTGATCATCACAGTTTATCTATTACGATTTCACTACTCATAGTGATCTAATGAGAAACCATTGGCCAAATCGATGGCACAATGTTATATTCCCCCATTATCTATTGGGGAACACCTTAACTGATCATCTACTTCATTAAATGATTATCGAAATATGATTCAAAATTTTCCCTTTGCCCAATTTTAGTCTGTGTTTATTAAAGCAATGTATTCTTACATGACATTGAATCAATGTGGCCTCGTGTATGGAACACCATCGTCGTTGACAATCCTTCAGTGGAACAACAAGGAAATAGGTTTGCTTGTTCCTCATTTTGTGTCATTTTTCAACCATTGGGTTGGTAAATGACCCTTTGTTAAGGAAGTGGGTCTACCATTGCCTTAGACTCCATGACCGAAAGGTATTCTATTTCACCAAGTTCAACCAATATTTTCACCTGGCCTCTCCCATTGAGATGGACTACATCCATGAGTCATGAAGGTCTCCAGGACTTCCACTTGGTCTTAGATGTAGTATGGCTTTGTTGGCCACATTATATTGACATAACAACATGTTCTCTAGGAGTTTCAACCCAGGTCTTAACACTAAAAATTTGTTTCATTTAACCACTTGACCAAAAGTTGTTTGACAAGTATCTTTATGTAACTTATTCTAAAAATAGGCTATAAACTACAATAAGAAACCCTACAAGAGCCCACATATACATATGTCATGCCACATAAAACAACAAGAACCAATTAGACAAGAACGAAACATGGGTCTGCAAGAGGCATCCTGCTTGGCAAATCTGAGCCATGAGTATGATCTTCAGAGGTCATGAATCGTCTACCCAATATTATAACAAGACCCGACATTCCAAGTTTGCTAAATATTATAATTTTTTTAACTAAATCCATTTGGCTTACCTCAAAAAGTGAGAGGGTGCGTTTTGGAGAACTTTGTAATATTCCAAATTGGGAATGCAACATTGCATAAGCACAATACTGGAATAGAAGGGTGAAATTAAGTCATAAAATGTGTTGAGAAACACATAGCCATCAAATGAATGAATCAGCAGCAAAAAGAAGCACTTTTACATCCTCCCAAGTGGGGAAAATGCAGCAATTGGGCTCTAAAAACATTATTTCCTGTAGATTGAGTTATAACAGGGGAAAATAATGGTTGTATCCTTTAGCTTATGTTGTATGGGACTCCCACCCAGAAAATAATTAGAAAAAAATCTGTTTTACTAAGTTAAACATATCTCCTGGTCCCGATACAACTCAAAAAGGCCCAAACCCCATGACTTATGGTATGCAGAAATTACTGAAGCATGCATAGCGTTATTTTATGAGGGTTTCAGATTTAATATGGCATAAATATCATATATGGAGTTTATTACATCAATACATGTAGAAAAATAGAGATCTGGCCTCTTTATTGCATTATAGAGACAACCCGACAAGGGTGTCTTGGAAGCACAATTAAAAAAAGAGCAGATTTGAATATTCAGCTCCGAAAACGCAATCTTATTGCAAAATTACATAAATGTAGCTGAATAATACAAAGAGAGATAAATATCCCTTCCTCTAGCTTTTCGGGAGAAGGGTTGGCCCTTTCCCTAGGAAACTGGCTCCAAAACAAGGGTTAAAACCCTGTTGCTACAACTCTCTGGAAAATGACACAGTTCCTGCAAGGTACTGCACTGTAGGAGATGAGGAATAATTTGGTCCACTGCCAAGATGTGAAATGAGCTCAGAAATCTTCCTCTCTGATCTCTCAAGAGAAGGAAAGTACCCTCTACTAAGAAACAGATCTGGAAGTGGTGTTATCAATCCTCCACCGCAACCCCCTGCAACACAACATTACAATGCTACAGAAATAACGTTGTGACTGAAGATTGATGCTTGACCTGAAGCTTGCATGTAGAGCAATATGGTGCAAGACTCTTCCAAGAGGCCTCTCAAGGAAAGATATGGGATTCCCGCTCGGGAACACCCTGTGCTAAACAGCACTGCAACCCTGCTAAAAAGAAAGAGGAAGCCAAAAGTCTAAGCAGACCAAATAGTAATATATCCTAACATGAATAAAAAAGGCTGCCATCCTCTTCATATATAGCAAGTGAACCTCTCCACATTGGGTCCCATCCATATTTTCCACCAAGCTCATGCAAGTGATCCTCCATTAAAACTGTGTTGTCCATCAAGGTGATTCAATGTATCTAGACAGCTTTGTTGACTTGGTCAAAGATGACTAAATCAACATGATCCCCTCTCTATTCACACCCAAAGGTGTTCACTCTAGTTTCTTATTCTTCCTCCTTTCACATGAGGAGTGTTATTATTCCTTCTAAAGAGGTTAATGGGCCTCCCTACCGATTTATTCATCTATCTAAAGATAAAATCAACTATAATATTCAATTTAGATGAAGTCTAAATTTTGGGAATATTACAGTCCTCCCCCATCAAAATGTTGCTTGTCCTCAAGCAATTGCAAAGGTAGAGCAAAATTTCTCCCTTCCTCTTCAAGTGGCCTTCTCATCAATAGTTTCCATCATAGCTCATCATGATATGCAATAAATCTGTCCTCCAATGATTCCTCCCAAGTGTGTAAAACAAAAAGGTGTACAGCATGAGAAAGTGGAAGGTGCAAGTGGAAATCTTCTTGTTGTCCAATGGCCTCCTCAAGGTAGGAGTGATGAAAAACATGGGAAGTCTCATTCCAAATGAGTGACTCCCTCACCCATGCTATCATCCAAATGAAATGAGCCATTCAGCTAGGTAGCTCATCAAAGAAATTTTCAACCCCCGGTTTGTGCAATGTAGTGGGGATGCATGGAGAGATTGGTTTTCTCTTTCCAAGTTGTTTCTCTCTCCATTTATGGTAAGTATGGGTTTGTTTCTTCCCTTGGGCTGAAATGACATGGCCTCCAAGAATGGCCCAAGTTACCCCAACAAACAAATAAGCCATGAAGTGCCTCCTCCAAGAACTCAAGTTCTTCAAATGGCTCCTCCCACATGAAGAAAAGAGATGTAATATGGTAATCATGGGCTGCCCATTGTTCCTCCCGGAATATGAAGCATGTAAATTAGGGAGAATCCTACTCCCAATGGGCATCTTCAACTCATATCCCACTCTCCAAATAAAGCTTCCCATGAACACAAACATATCAGCAATATATGGAAGCAAAATCCAATAAAAGCAAGCTGCAAAATGACAACTGGAGAGTGAATCATAGTTCCACACAGGGAACCAGTGCAGTGCATCCTTTGCCTGCATCAAAATAAGTGATAACAAGTGCTTTCCCAGCCACTTGTTTGCTGCCACAATAATTCTATAAGATAGAAATATGAAAGTACAATGTGGTGTCAATGGTGCACACCAAAAATCATGTGGCTTCCCCCACAAACCACCAATAAGGTAGCCAATATCAATGCTGCAAGTAGCTACAAGTACATCATCATACAAAATGCAAGAAGGGATGATCCTCCTTGGTATAACATGCTGCTCATACAAAGTAAAGAAGTGGAAAACATAATGTGAAATTATACCTCCTCCACCATGTACTTGAGACCTTGAGCTGAAATGGCTCAACTGGAATTCCTCCCTTACCTTCAATGAGTAGGTCTCCATCACCATCCGAGCTATGCATCTCTCCATATGCTGAAATATATCATGTTGGATGCCCTCCCAAGTGAACTCCTCCATCAAAGAAAAATATGCATCAAAGTGCATAGAAAAGAAGTCCTCATGTGCTGCATGTAGCAGTTTCTCCTTAAGACTAGAAGCTCTAGTCAAGAAGACTCTGCCATAAGAATAGATGACCACATCATCCACCATGTATCTATCCTCTCCATTCGGGACATCAAGAATCATGCAAGCACCAAGATCCTTGGAGTACTCTACCAAGATTTGAGACCTCCAATATGGATCAATCCTCCCAAGAGACAACGCTGGTGATCTGGCATGTGAAGCTCTCCTCATGCTGTTGCCTGCTACTTTGACATCCCCCATGCCAAAGTCTCCCTCCAAACTCTTCACCTCTCCAAAATCCAAGAGTGGTGAATCCAAAGACAAGATGTCTTTCATCAATTCCAGATCTGGTGGCCTCCTAGGTGGAATGCCTCCATGTAGTGAGACATTAATGTCAAAAGTAGACTGTACATATGGTTGGGTAGCCTTTCCCTTGCCTTCACAGCGCAAAACAGTATGCCTCCCCTTTGCATTAGCTCTCTGAAATAGGGAAGGGTGTGTGCCTCTCATCAAGTGATGTTGCCCTTCCTTCCTACCTTCTCCTTCCATCTGTAATGCTTCACAATCATGTTGCTCACAGATTGTGCTTTGACCTCCATGTATGAGATCCTAGGGAACTTCTTGCAAGGATACAAGAATCCCTCCTGTTGGAGCATGTGCTCCTCCTTCCTCTGCATGAGGCACTAGGTGTGCTCTAAATGTGATAGCGTTGTTTCCCTCATCTTCATCAATGTGTATGGGCAACCCTCAAATAATTGGATCCTTTTGTGAAAAAGAGATCCCCATGCCCTCTTGTTTAGGAATATGAGATAGAGGTCTTGCCTCTAACAATGTATGATGCAAGATGTCAGCTTCTCCCATGGTTTTATGAAGTGGAGTGAGGTCTATACTTTCCTCCATTATATGCAATGGTTTTGTTTTCTTAAGTTTTTCTTGCTCCAATACATGTGTCTTAGGAAGTTTCCCATCAAACCTTCCCACCAATGTTTTAATGAATCTTGCATAAGAGGAAGTATTTGCATTTTTCAAAGAACAAGATTCAAAAATCCACCATGCATAAGCCTTACCTCCAAAATGCAGCGCTGCTACTCTGATGGCTTCACTTTCAGAAATTTGATGCTGCTGCAAAAAGGTGTCTAGCTCTTCCACCCAAGCTCTGGTTGAACATGTAGGTGAACCATCGAAGGTAGACAGAATGAATCTACCCATATTTTGTTGCTTGCTTCTCTTTGTTATAGCATCATTTCTCACCTTCACATGATTCATGATTGCTTTTATGGCTTTGGGCACCCATTCCTACAGACTTGGACAAATTCACTAAAAAACAGTGTAAAAATCCCCATACGCGATTATGCCCAGACTTTTCTGCGTGTATACGCGAGTCCACATGCACTTTTCCGCGTATGCCATTAAAATCATTAAAAATATATATAAAAATTCCCTATTTTCGGGCTGGGTTGATGGTTACTCTGGTAGTTCAACCACCCCAGTAAGTGGCCAATTGTTTCCAACTGTTGAAACTACTTTGAGGGAGTATAAAAGCACCTCATGTGCATGGCCTAAGGGAGAGAGAGAAATTATTGATATTATACTCTGTTGGTATTCCCTATCCAAGTCTGATTCCCCGTGCCTCCTGCACTTTCCTAGTTCATTACAGGAAACCCTTGTTTCCTGGAGATGCTCATCTTCCTATATGTCATCTCGTATGCACCAGTTTGGAAGGAATCTTAGCGAGGCAAGGGCGGGACGGATCCGGACGACGGTTTGCTCGAAGATCGTGGAAGGATTCAGGTGATCTCTCCACTCGTTATTTTTGTACATGCTATTTATAATACAGAAGTACCATCTTGTTCCCGAAATATACGTGTTAGTGTCTGCTTGCATATATGAGAATATTGTTATTTAAGCATTAATGATGGTTTATCTAATGTTTCTTATGGATTTCACTAACATTTAGAATAGATATATGCTGTACAAGCAGTTCTTCGTGTTTGTTTCTTCTTGTCTTTCAGGTTAAGAAGGAAGGACGGTTGCTGGGGGTTTGGACCCCGCGGGATCTGCTTCAACCGTAGGACCTACGGGTAACTTCCTCGATCTACTCTATTTAGTTTTCATGAACATGTATGGTTGTGTGAGTCCTTCTTAAGTAGCATGCTCCTGCTCTGTGGAGGTTGTAACCCAACGAACCTCTAGGGTGATTTTCCCCGAAACACTCTTCACCTAAATCTTTCAAAACTCTTGGAAAGTGGTATGATCTCTAAACCTCTCAGTTTGAGATTCATACTCCTGCAACAATTCACTAAGAGTTTCCCTCTTAGGCATTCTCCCTCCTTTCATCCATCTCATGATAGATCTGTGCATTTGACTACGTTGTGAATCATGGAGTGTAGCTGCATGCTCACACTCACCATGTGCAAATCTAGATCTAGCTCTAGATCCAAACTCTTTTGGAGATTCCATCTCCATCCTTATTTTCTTCAAATCTTCTTGAAAGATCTGTATAGATCTTAAAAGTAGCTTTGTAAGCCTATCTTCCTTTATTCCTACACATAATGGAGTCTTCTCTTTTTTTTACATCTCCCCTTCTGTTGATGGCATAATGGCTGAAATCCACAGGCTGTGCCAAGAAAGAAGCTTTGATACCACTGTATTATCCCAAATTGGGAATGCAGCAGTGCATAAGCACAATACTAGAATAGCAGGGTGAAATTAAGTCATAAAATGTGTTGAGAAACACATTCCATCAAATGAATGAATTATCAGCAAAAAGAAGCACTTTTACATCCTCCCAAGTGGGGAAAATGCAACAATTGGGCCATAAAAACGTTATTTCTTGAAGATTGAGTTATTACAGGGGGAAATAATGGTTTTATCCTTTAGCTTATGCTATATGGGACTCCCACCCAGAAAAGAATCAGAAAAAAAATGTGTTTTACTAAGTTAAACAGATCTCTTAGTCCCGATACAGCTCAAAAAGGCCCAAACCCCATGACTTATGGTATGCTGAAATTACTGAAGCATGCACAGTGTGATTTTATGAGGGTTTTAGATGTAATATGGCAGAAATATCAGATATGGAGTTTATTACATCAATACATGGAGAAAAATAGAGATTTGGCCTCTTTATTGCATTATAGAGACAACCCGGCAAGGGTTTCTTGGAAGCACAATTACAAAAATAGAAGATCTGAATATTCAGCTCTGAGAACACAGTCTTACTGCAACATTAAATAAATGTAGCTGAATAATACAAAGAGGGATAAATATCCCTTCCTCTAGCTTTCTGGGAGAAGGGTTGGCCCTTTCCCTAGGAAACTAGCTCCAAAACAAGGGTTAAAACCCTGCTGCTACAACTCTCTGGAAACTGATGCAGTTCCTGCAAGGGACTATGCTATAGGAGATGAGAAATACTTTGGCCCACTGCCAAGATGTGAAATGAGCTCAGAAATCTTCCTCTCTGATCTCTCAAGAGAAGGAAAGCACCCTCTACTAAGAAACAGATCCGAAAGTGGTGTTATCAATCCTCCACTGCAACACCCTACAACACAACATTACACTGATACAGAAATAACGCTGTGACTGAAGACTGATGCTTGGCTTGAAGCCTGGATGTGGAGCAATACAATGCAAGACTCTTCTAAGAGGCCTCTCAAGGAAAGATATGGGATTCCCGCTCGGGAACACCCTGTGCTAAACAGCACTGCAACCCTACTAAACAGCAAGAGGAAGCCAAAAGTCTAAGCAGAACAAATAATAATATATCATAACATGAATAAAAAATGTTTCCATCCTCTTCATATATAGCAAGTGAACCTCTCCACATTGGGTCCCATCCATATTTTCCACCAAGCTCATGCAAGTGATCCTCCATTAAAATTACGTTGTCCATCAAGGTGATTCAATGTATCTAGACAACTTTGTCGACATGGTCAAAGATGATTGAATCAACATGATCCCCTCTCTATTCACACCCAAAGGTGTTCAATCTAGCTGCTTATTCTTCCTCCTTTCACATGAGGAGTGTTATTATTCCTTATAAAGAGGTTAATGGGCCTCCCTACCCATTTATTCATCTATCTAAAGATAAAGTCAACTATAATATTCCATTTAGATGAAGTCTAAATTTTGGGAATATTAAAAACTTGAACAAAACTCTGAAATTCTCTGCACACCCAAATTTTAGGGAAATTAAAGGGGGATGGGGGACCCTCTATGTAGTGAACTAGGGTAATTCTGCCCTAGGATTTTATAGGTTAATAGGATTTCAGCAGAATTTCCTTTTCCAAATAATAGTCAATTTAATACAATTAATATATCCTTCAGTGAAATCAGTTTTTCAAAGATATAATAGGCTGAGTAGATCAAAGTAGCATTCAATTAATCCACATTCCAATAAAATATTCAAGATAATAGTGTATTGTTCGTCAAACCCATAAAATAATTTGGCACAATATTAAAGATCCATACAATATGGTTCACGTTTAACAGACAAAACCAATTTAACCATTTAAATAATACCCTAAATAGTGACTTGATTGCTAACCCTACAAGGAACCTAGACTGCTCAAGATATCCAATTTTTGCCTCAAATGTGCACTCTAATCCTGTTTCAATCCTCTATAAGAGACTTGAACCTGTCCTCCCTACTCTGTTACAGAATTTGAATTTTATTCTACTATAGGAACCCACAATATGACTCGCCTCTATCACAGAAGTGCTTCAGAACTTTGGATTGCCACATAACTGCGAATAGTTTCACAGACCCTTTGGATCGACTAGACTGTCCTTCGGTTGACCTCAGGACACTCATATACCTTAGGGAAAATGTCTCCTTTAGTCACATAGCATATTGGAGGCCCTTTGATTAGGTCTGAACTGATTTTTTCCCTCAAAACTGATTGGCCCTCTCGCATACACTATGAAGTCTCCTGAGCACTCTTGCATTTGAGGAAACATTGATTTTGTATTATTTTTTGGAAATTCCTGCACAAAACGACATACCATTCTATTTTCAAAACCATCGCATGCGATATCGTGTTTCGTCCGAGTCTCAGAGTTTGAAATTTTTATCATTGGAACATAACCAATTGACAGGGTTTCTTCTAGAATGGATCTGGAAATTCAAGGATTTGCACATGCTCAATTTCTCCAATAATTTGTTGTATGGAGAGATTCCCACCCAAGAAGCTGAATTGCAAGCTCTCTGGACTACACCCGATCCATCAGAGGCTGGCTCTCAGGATGAAATTCTGTGGGGAAGTTTTGATGTGTTGTCTGCTAATGATTTTGATGTGTTTATAGGAAACAGACACATCAAATATGGGGTCTAGACCAAAAAATACTAAGAAGGTCAGACACTACTGCAAACGCAACAAATGCAACATGCAACTCAAATTCAAGACATTGAAATCAAACACGCTCAATAAATTCACTTTGAAGGCATTAAAATCTGGGGTTTTGACAAGCTAAACGCAATCAGAAAATAGAAAAAGATTCAACGTGGTCATTTCTCCTGGTTCATTTTTATAAATACCTGATGGCAGGCTGTCGACGAAGGTGAGCAACATCTTACTTCCCCATCAGAGGCCAATCCGACGTGCATCTCCACATCTATGGCGTTGACCAACTATCTCGAACGATACAAAGGAGTAGACCATCCCTCCTCGAAATCTCGTAGAATGGTCCCCAAATGGTTCCACTTGATCTGGCTCATGAAGGGTGTGTTTTTTGTAGGCAGGAATAGGGAGGCTGGGGTAAAGGGTGAGATTTTTTCGAGGCAGGAATTGGAATTAAAAAAAAAAAAAATTAAATGTAAATAATAATATTTAAACATATATATATATAGTATAAAATTAAAAATTGAATATAAATAAATAAGATATTAGTAGTTTTATATAAATTAGTAGTGTATATAAATTATTTTATATGTAAAACTTACAAACACAATTAGTAGTTTTATACAGTGATATTTATGTGTGTTAAGAGTATAACCTTTTTGAAGTTTTATTTATTTATGTGGTCATCTTTAAATGAAAAGACTCAAAATTAAAATTATGTGGTTTCTTGTTGTTTTAATATATGCTAAGTTCTGACCGTCTGTGTGCCTGGTGCACGTTTGCGCGGCCCGTTTTTCTTTTTCTCCCTCGTGCCTTCATTCAAACGGGTCAGGTCGAGTGAGGGCGGTCGTGTCAAAAATGCTAAGTTGTGACCGCCCACGTGCCTTGTGCCTATTCGTGCGTCCCGTTTTCCATTTTCTCCTTCGTGCCTTCGTTCAGGCGGGTCGGGTCGGGTGAGGGCGGTCGTGTAAAAAATGCTAAGTTGTGACTGCCCACGTGGCTTATGCATGTTCGTGCGTCCCGTTTGCCATTTTATCCTTCGTGCCTTCGTTCAGGCGGGTTGGGTCGGGTCGTCTGAGGGTGACTGTGTCAAAAATGCTAAGTTGTGAACGCCCGTGTGCCTTGTGCACATTCGTGCGAATAGTTTGTCATTTCCTCCCTCATGCCTTTGTTCGAGCGAGTTGGGTTTGGTCGTGTGAGGGTGGCGAAGGAAACACATCCGGGTGGGTCGGGTCGGGTCGGGTGGTGTGAGGGCACCCAAGGAAACATGTTCGGGCGGGTCGGGTCAGGTCATGTGAGGGCGCCTAAGGAAACACATTCGGTCGGGTCGGGTCGAGTCATGTCGTGTGAGGGCACCCAAGGAAACGTGTTTGAGAGGGTCAGGTCGGTTTGGGTCATGTGAAGGCACCGAGGGAAATGTGTTCGGGCGGGTTGCGTTGGGTCGGGTCATGTGAGGGCGCCTAGGGAAACACATTCGAGCGGGTCAGGTCAGGTTAGGTCGTGTGAGGACACCTAAGGAAACACATTCGGGCGGGTGGGTTCGAGTCGTGTGAGGGTGGCCGTATACAAAAATTCTAAGTTGTGACTTCCCGTGTGCCTTGTGCACGTTCATGCGAGCCATTTTTCATTTTCACCCTCGTGCCTTCGTTCGGGTAGGTTGGGTCGTGTCGTGTGAAGGTGCCCAAGGAAACGTGTTCAGGTCGGGTCGGGTCAGGTCGTGTGAGGGAGGCTGTATAAAAAATGCTAAGTTGTGACCACCCCTATGCCTTGTTCACATTCGTGCAACCCGTTTAACATTTGCTCCCTCGTGCCTTCGTCGAGCGGGTCGGGTCGGGTCAGATCGGGTTGAGTCGGGTCGTGCCTTGTGAGGGCGCCGAAGGAAACATGTTCGGGTGGGTCAGGTCATGTGAGGGCGCCCAAGGAAACACGTTTGGGTCGGGTCGGGCTGTGTCATGTTAGGGCGCCGAAGGAAATGCGTTCGGGCTGGTCGGGTCGGGTCAGGTCGGGTCATGTGGGGATGCCCAAGGAAACGCGTTCAGGCAAGTCGGGTCGTGTCGTGTGAGGGCACCCAAGGAAACACGTTCGGGTGAGTCGGGTCGGGTCATGTCGTGTCAGGGTGCCCAAGGAAATGAGTTAGGGTGGTTCGGGTCAGGTCATGTGAGGGCGCCCAGGGAAATGCATTCGAGCAGGTCATGTCGTGTCATGTGAGGGCATCGAAGGAAACGTGTTCGGGTTGGGTCAAGTTGGGTCAAGTCATGTGAGGGCGCCCAAGGAAACGCGTTCAGGTCAGGTTAAGTCGAGTCCTATGAGGGAGGTTGTATAAAAAATTCTAAGTTGTTACCGCCCCTATTCCTTGTGGACGTTCGTGCGACCTGTTTGCCATTTTCTCCCTTGTGCCTTCATTCAGATGGGTCGGGTTGAATCGAGTTGTGTGAGGGCGCATAAGGAAACGCGTTTAGGTCGGGTCGGATCGACTCGTGTGAGGGTGCCCAAGGAAACGCGTTCGGGTCATGTGAGGGTGGTCATATAAAAAATGCTAAGTTGTGGTCGCCCATGTGCATTGTGCACGTTTATGTGATACTTTTGTCATTTTCTCCCTTATGCTTACATTCAGGCAAGTCGGGTCGTGTGAGGGCGCCCAAGGAAACACATTCGTGTCGATTCAGGTCAAGTCGTGTGAGGGAGGCCGTATAAAAAATGCTAAGTTGTGACCGCACGTGTGCCTTGTGCACGTTCGTGCGACCCATTTGTAATTTTCTCCCCTGTGCCTTCAAGGGGTTAGGGGTTAATGGGGTTAGGGTTTAGGGGATTAAATGGGTTAGGGTTTTAGGGGTTTAATGGGTTTAATGGGTTAGGTTCAGGAATTAGGGTTTAAGGGGTTAGGGGTTAAGGGTTTAGAGGTTTAGGGTTTAGGGGGTTAAATGGGTTAGGGGTTAAGGTTTTAGGGGTTAGGGGTTAAGGGTTAAGGGTTTAACGGTTTATGGTTTAAGTTTTAAATGGGTTAGGGGTTTAGACGTTTAGGGGGTTAAATGGGATAGGGGTTTGGAATTGTGGCTAAGGATTCAAGCTCCATGGAAAAATCTAAAGTCATAAAAAACCTTAATGGTTTGAAATAATTTTCTAAAATACCTTTCCTAATAGACACACCCCATTGGATATAGGATTCCAAAGTTGTATTTGTAGCAAGTAGTTCATCTTGAAAGGTGGAGGGAACTGAAAACAAAGTGGAAGAAAAAAATATATTGATTAAAAATTAAGACTAATTGTGGAAAACTCTCAAAATGAATATCTGGGTATAGAGGGAAAAAGAAGTATGACTATGAAATGGAGCCTTATAACAATAGGGAGGCTCAAATATAGTTCACCCATGAAAATTCTGGTTCTGACAAAGTGAGAGGGCTATGAGGTGCCCATAAGAAGATAGTGCACACAAGAGTGCTTGTCATTTACAAAGCAGATATAATAATAATCCTGGAGCCTACTACCTGCCAACCTGTAGAGTAGCTCTAGAGGAGTCCTCAAGGTACTAATTAAGAAAAAAAAAATTAAAAGCAAAAAAAAAAAATTGATGCACCAAAAAAACTTGCCATCAATAGATCAAGAAAGAAATTAAAATATGTCATTACAGAGCTGACCTTGAGTCTGTCATATTCCCATTTTTATTGTACTAAATTTCCATATCATGAACTCACATCAAGGAATCTTCAATTTATGTCAACATACTCCATTTGTAAATGGCCAGTATGCTTATAATGTTAGAGGGAGCGTACTGCACAAAACTAGGATTGTAGATCCTTGCATTGAAAATTTTGGTTTATTGGCTTACAATGCAGTCTAAGTAATGGTTCATTTTGTTCATACTTCGTTCTGAAATGTTGGAGGCATTTTATTTTATAGATTATATTCAACTACCTAGTGCCCCAACATGACCTGATAATAATGGACTTGTTTGCTTCTGTTTTGAGTTGTTTTTGGAAGGCATTGATGTTGGTTGTTTCATAAAGGAAAGCAACATTGATGCAGGTTGTTTACCATTGTTTGTAATCAAGAAAAATCCAACCAAACTCTAATTATGTCCACCAGAAAAAAAAAATTTCTACCATACCTTAATTTTACAGGCCTGTGCATGCTTGACAAATTTGAAATCACACACTTATGTACTAGAAATTCAACATTGGCTAACCCACAACCTTGTACTAGACCCAACTCCAAACGTGTTTCCTTGGGCACCCTCACACGACACGACCCAACCCGACCCTCCTAAACGCGTTTCCTTGGGTGGCCTCACATGGAACGACCCAAGCCAGACGCGTTCCTTGGGCACTGTCAATGTACGCCACAACCTTACCCGATCCAATCCGAATGTGTTTCCTTGGGCGCCATCACACGATCCGACCCGACCCAAATTGCCCAAACATCGAAGGCACAAGGGAGAAAATAGCAAACGGGTCGCACGAACGTGCACATGGGACACGAGTGGTCACAACTTAAAATTTTTGATATGACCTCCCTTACACAATCTGACCCGAACACATTTTCTGTGGCACCCTCACACCACATGACCCAACCCGCCCGAACAAAGGCATGAGGGAGAAAACGGAAAACGGAGTGCACAAACGTGCACAAGGAACACGGGCGGTCACAACTTAGCATTTTTTATATGGCCACCCTCACACGACCCAGCCCGACCCACATGAACGTGTTTCCCTAGGCGCCCTCACACAACCCGACACGACCCGACCCAACCTGACCCACCTGAATTCATTTCCCTTGGCACCCTCACACGAACTGACCCGCCCGAATGCGTTTCCCTGGGCACCCTTACACGACCCGGCCTGACCCACCCCGACTTGCCTGAACGCATTTCCTTAGGCACCCTCACATGACACGACCCAACCTGACTTTCCCAAACGTGTTTCCTTAGGTGCCCTCACACGACCCGATTCGACCCACACAAACACATTTCCTTGGGCGCCCTCACACGAACTGACCCAACCCGACCCGCCTGAACGTGTTTGCCTGGGCGCCCTCACAAGACAAGACCCGACCCGACTCGACCTGCCAAAATGCGTTTCCTTAGGCGCCCTCACACAACATGACCCAACCCGACCCGCCTGAGCACGTTTCCTTAGGCAACCTCACACGAAACCACCCAACCGGACCCAACCCGACCCACCCTAACGTGTTTCCTTGGGCGCTCTCATACGACCCAACACGACCCGACCCGAACGCATTCCTTGGGTACCCTCACACGATCCAACCCAACCCAACCCGCCCAAATGCATTTCCTTGGGCCCCCTAACAATACGACACGACTCGACCCGACCCGACCCAAACACGTTTCCTTGGGCAGCATCACACGACCCAACCCGACCTGCTTGAACGTTGAAGGCGCGAGGGAGAAAATGGAAAATGGGTCGCAAGAACATGCACAAGGCACACAAGAAGTCACAACTTAGCAACTTTTGATACGGCCTCCCTTACACGATCCAACCCGAATGTGTTTCCTGTGGCGCCCTCACACGGTATGACCCGGCCTGCCAAAACGAAGGCATAAGGGATCAAACGGAAAAAAGATCGCACAACCATGCACAAGGCACACAGGTGGTCACAACTTAGCATTTTTTATATGGCCACCCTCACATGACCCGACCCGCTCGAACCTGTTTCCCTGGGTGCCCTCACGCGACCCGGCCCAATCCAACCCACCCTCACACATTTCCTTGGGCGCCCTCACACGACCCGACCCGACCCGCCTGAACACATTTCCTTAGGTGCCCTCACATGACACGACCCGACCTGACACGCATGAATGTGTTTCCTTAGGTGCCCTCACACGACCCAACCCAAAACGCACGAACGTGCTTCCTTGGGCGTCCTCACACAGCACGACCCAACTTGACCCGCCCGAATGCGTTTCCTTAGGTGCCCTCACACAACCCAACCCAACCCGCACGAACACATTTCCTTGGGCGCCCTCACATGACCTGACCTGAACCAACCCGGCCCACCCGAACGTGTTTCCTTAGGCGTCCTCACACGACCTAATCTGACCCAACTTGCCCGAACGCGTTTCCTCGGGCGCCCTCACACGACTCGACCTGACCTGACCTACCCGAACACATTTTCTTGGGTGCCCTCACATGACCCAACTTGACATGACCCGAATTGACCC
Organism: Pinus albicaulis; assembly: GCA_034641835.2. Lineage (NCBI taxonomy): Eukaryota > Viridiplantae > Streptophyta > Pinopsida > Pinales > Pinaceae > Pinus > Pinus albicaulis. The sequence continues at coordinate 185,807 of JAXQQM020064365.1, forward strand.
TCACACGACACGACCTAACCCGACAACATTGCTATTCCGACATTGTTAAGGTTTCGTCACTATTCTGATGCTTTCGGTAGTGTCGCAAGAGCGATGGTTTTTTGGGTAGTGTCGCTCTTCCAATGATGTCGCTATTCTGGCGCTTTTTGCGTAGTGTAGCTATTCCGATGCTTTTTGGGTAGTGTCGCTATTCTGACGCTTTTTGGGTAGTGTCACAAGAGCGACACTTTTTGGCGGGATTTTAAAAATTGAGAAAAAATTGGGAACTTTCGGACAATACGTCAAAATTTTCGGATCTAAAGTGTTGGAAAATTGACCATATGTACTAGTGACACCCTTACAGAAGAGAAACATACACTTTCAATGGTAAATGAGAGTGAACCCAAAGGCCTGCAATAATGACACCAGATGAATGGCTTAAACCATATGAGAGAGAGAAAGAGAAGGAGATCGTAGAAATGTTCGATTCAAATGGGGAGCCTATGTTCGATGATCCATAATTCTTCAACACCTATTTTGAGAAATTTCCCATTGGGATGAAAATAAATCTATCTTTTATAACCTCCCATATTGGGAGAATCTTAAGATTACCCACTTACTAGATCCCATGCATATATTTTTAAAAATTTCATCTTTTTATGGAGGCACATATCATCGAAAAAAGTGACACATTGGCTATTAGGAAAGATCTTATTACTTCAAAAACTAAAAAGAATCATTGGCCTAGACAAGAAATTACAAGAGAGGTTGGTCCCTCTAATTGGTCTTTCAAAGAAGGTGATGTCCCATGGATTTTAAAAATATATGATCTTTCTTTGCCAAAGGAATTTATATTGGGTGTTAGGGTGCCATCTTCATATGGGTCTTCACTACGACGTTGCTTCATCGTGGGAGACCATTTGTCGAGGTTGAAATCGAAGGAAAATTTGAATCTTCTAAGAGTACGTATAATTTCAAAAGAATGATTTTATTATTTGTTATATTAATAATTTTTATCCCATGGGATCATAAAACATAACTAATTTTGTATGTGTTTATAGGTTTGAAGTTTCATTATCCTTTGTTCATATGTAGGTGTGTGAAACATGACTTCCCCAAGACCTAGGACGTGCCATATCTAAATTATCTACATTTTTACGTTGGATCACGACAAAGGAGATTCATGTGGCTAGCATTCTACGGTGGCGTCAAGAGATAGTTGAGATTGTTTGTATGTTTGAGAAGGAACTGCTGACGAGTTTCATGGACTTGCGAGTTCATATTTTAATCCACCTAGTAGATGAGGTTGAATTAGTTGGGGTGGTTTCTTATCAGTGGATGTTCTTCTTAGAGAGGGACATGAAGAAATTTAAAGGTTTTGTTCGACAAAGGGAAAAACTCAAGGGGTCTATGGTAGAGGGGTACATATCGTATGAGTCTTTCTATTATGTTAGTGAGTACATCAAGCAGTTCGACAACACACCAGGCGTGGTGATTTGGGACGATGAAAGGGATGAAGACAAAAGAGAAGGGGAGCTTCTCCAAATGAATGGAAAAATGCACTTGATAAAGAGTAAGGAACTTATAATTTTTCAAATTTACACAAAGTAAATATTCACGTTAAACTTCGATATAATGTATATTTTGATCTGATATGTACTATATGTCGGTTTGATTTCATCAACGAATGCAGAAATTGAAGCAATCAATAAAATTGTTCTTTACAATTCCGAAGTGACACAAACGTGGGTCGCACTGTATGAACAAAAGAGGATGAAATGGGATAGTAACAAGAAAGAATTCATACTGTTGAATGGTATAAGTGTGCCTTATCTTGATCATTTAAAAGAAAATATGCCAATTATATGCCCCAACAGTTGGATTGTTGACCAAGTCAGAGAGAAATACGGTGCAATCGGTCGTTACCCGTGTTTTCTTGAGGATGCGCTAAACGTAGATATTGGGTGCAGCAACTCAGTAATAATCTATTTGTGTACATTTTAAACTTAATAATGCACCTTTGAAATGTGACATCTATATTTTATATTTTAACAGTTGGGTTATTAAACACGACACTGTGATTTTTTAACTTTTATAGGTGCAATTGTTCGCATCTATGTGGGCATATGGACACTATTTTCACACAGAAAATGTCGATGATGGACACATGACACAAGACTGTGGAGTGGAAGTCGAGTTCGATCAATCTAGTTGAGCTAGCCACCGCGATCAAAACCTAGTATGAGGGACGTTGGGTTACGTTGTAAAGATACAAGATATCATTAAAGTAGACTTCTCTTCATTCCAATGTGTTATTTTTAGGTGCAAGTGGTGGGACACCTTTGATCAAAATAATGTAAAGGAAGATCGCAATAGTAGGCTGATATGTATCAACACTACAAAGATGTGGGATGAACCTAAGGAGCCTTATGTTTCCCCCAAACACCGCAACCAGGTGTTTTTTTAAAGATGATTCAATTTACGGTAATTATGGTTCAAATTTGACAATTAATTTACAATTTTAAAATTTTAATAAAATTGAATCATCACAATACATACAATTACAATTACAATTTTACAATTTCACAATACATTTAAAAATACAATTACAATTTTACAATTTTACATACAATTACAATTACAATCACGATACATACAATTACAATTACAATTTTACAATTACCAATACATAATATTTAATATATATCATGATTTAATATAAAAAATAAACATCACGATCGTGATAACCATCGTACAAACATCGTATTCTAAAATACACATTCAAATTCGCTAGCATCATATAATCATCGTGATCATGATCATATAAAAAAACACAAGCATTGTATAACATCATCACAACACAAACATCAAATATACAGCTCATGCCAAATAACTGCTATAACATACAAATCTATATGCAAGCACATTAAATGAACATATATAACATGACCTAACAATATACACATCATGATGAACACCAACATGTAAATTAAGTACATCAACATGAACATAAAACATGCACCATATATATATATATATATATATATATATATATATATATATATATAATGTCAAAAATATACCACTGTAATATAAACTGCATATAAATGTCAAATATCTAGTGGTACATGAAAAATGCTATAACTAGTCGAGGCCTGCTCAGATGGTGCATGCTCAGATGATGTCTGCTCAGGAGGTGTCTGCTCAGATGGTGCCTACTCAGGAGGTGCCTACTGAAATGGTGCCCACTAAGGAGGTGATTTCTCGTCTCCGCGAGGTGAAGGAGGAGGAGGTGGAGTATTAGAATGATCACTCCCCTCATGATCATCATCTAAGTTGTTGTGTGGCGCATCTCAATGGTGTGTATCCCTCCTCGTTGCTAGTAGCCTAGAAGCTCCAACGATATGACGCATAAGGCTCATCATATCACATGGCATGTCCCTCCAGAGATCCATGAGCGTGAAATCTGCTTGGATGTATCTGATTTTCGCAGGGAGGACTCCCTCCTCAACCAAGAGTCTACATAGTTGGTCACCCAACTCCATCTTCAATCATATGTCAGCCATACACCACATGCCTGCAGGTATCTGCACCTGAGGAGGTCTCTCACCCTTTGTGACCTCTGCCATATCCTCATCATCTACATGATCATTCGGTGGGGGTGGAGGCATGTCCCCAACAAACATGCCAATATCTACAAAATATATAGTACACAACAATAATTAGACAATTCATTAAACAATTTAATAAAACAAGTTAAAGAACGTTTTAGAATAAATTTTATTCTAATTAATTAAGGGAATAAAATGAAACTATATTAATTTAAATAAAACACTAATATTGCCTCTATCATTTGGTGGTTCATCCTATGTGAAGAGGACGTTGGGATGCCCTCACCAATCCAACCTCGGGTAAGGAGACGGCACCATCACGAACATTTGGTCATCCTCATGGGCTAGTATCTCCAGTGAATCACTAGAAATCGTGGCCGGATACTCCAACTGGCCCCTCTTGGTCATCATCTAACCCCACATGTGCATATGTACCTCTATCATCGACCCACAAGGCCGAAAGACAAAAGTATGCCTCGTCTCCGGAATCCTTTCAAAAAATAAACAAAACAACTCTGAAGCAAAAGGGAAGGTCAACCTCCCATGTTCCTGAGAACGACATCTATCTAAGGCTATACACAACTGCCACAAAATAATGGCAGACCATCTAACAAGTCGTGGCCTGTGGAATAGAGAATCAACATAAAATAGAAGAGGGAAACTAATGTGCTTCCTATCACTGGTATAATGTGCAATGGTGGTCAGTAATAGTGAGAGGCACCTAACCTCCTATGGACAAAAATAACCAATCCGTAGTTGTCCACCAGGCACTTGAAAATCTGCTGGAGAAATTATGTCATCCATAATGTATCTTTGAAAGTACACCAACTGACTCTCTACTGCATAATTGTTACACACCATTTTGTCACCATCCATGCAATCCCCATACCACACATTGGAGGACCATTTGTGTGACTTATATAAAGTGTCATGCCTTGCGAAGACCATCATTGCATCCCTTGCCATGAGGATTACATTCCTTCTATTCACAATTCCTTGAGCAGACCATCAGAAACACATGTTTTTGGGTTGGCGCTGGTATACCGTTATGCCCTCCTAGCAATGAGGACGATTAACATTGGGCCCCGTGCCCATTGGCGCTCTGTCCCAGTGAGCTACCCATGCCAAGATGTTTTTGGAATGTTTTTTAAATATATAGGCGAATTTTCCATGCTAAAAACTTTGTGGGTGGGTCAGCTTGGGTGGTTCGATTGAATAACCACGAACACCCTCCTTTGGCCTCTTGTTTCCACCTTTTGGGGGAACCTCCCAAAGGATAAGGCCTCCCTTCCACCATTGTAGGGATCCCAACTCCTCCTCTCCCTCTATAAATAAAGCTATCTCCCATTGATACACTAGCTGAGCAGCTGAATAGCTGAAGAGGAATTGTTGAACATTTTGCTGGTAAGATAGAGGAGAGAAAGAGACCTTTGTTGAGAGAGGCTTATGTCCTCGCCTCGTCTTAATTCCCCGATGATCCTTCGAGATGCACTTCGACTAAACTCGCTGACGGAGGCTGTGACGTCAAGGCTCCGGTTGTAATCTCTTTCTTTCTATTTATATATACATGACTAATGTCTGGTTCCCATCTTGTGTTAATATGGTTTATTTTACGCAATATGTTTAATCTTCCTTGACTGATTAGCTAGTTATGAATGCAATTATTGTCTTGTATGTTGCTTTTGTACTTTTTCCTTTGTGCAGGAATCCAAGTACCATTGTTGAAGGACTGCGACCTGTCGGGACAGAGATCAAGAGGCCGCCACTGCTACAGCTGCAACAATTACGCTGGACTATAGGTAGGACAATCTATCCCAACCTATTTCATTCGTTAACTAGGAACCTACAAATTAGCTTGTTCCCTTGTTACTAGACCCACTCTAGGGCTAGAGGGATCGTCTCTGCCCGCAGAGAGGATTTACCTACTTAACAAGTTGGTGAATCCACTGGGGATCAGTGTGATTTTGTCGTCTCATTGCTCATTGGGAATTTTCCTTGTCGAGTCAACTTCGGTTGTTTGATTCCTTGTCTGTTTTTTTTGGCTTGCTTGACTATTTGGAATCCTCCTGTTTAGCTCCATAGTGTCAAGATTGACCTCTGCTCACTGGTTTTTTCTTTATTTTGCCATAGTTTTCCATCTTGGCGTGGGTTTTCTTTGAACAATCGCGCCAATTGGCGCTTGTTTCCTTTGTTGCAGTAGCGCCAACCCCTGTTTGGCGCAGATTACCACCTGACAATCGCATTGAATCCTGTAGGATTTGGTTTGACCTTCCTTATGAGTTTTTGGTCAGTTATGCTTGACTCTGGGTTGTTTATTTGATTTAAAATTGGTCTTTTGGGCTTGTTTTGACTACCATAAGCTTTTTCTTCTCAGCTGCTTGTCCATTGTCTCATCGGTGAAGTTCATAGCCCTAGGGTTTCTAGGTGTCTTTTGCTCACTGAGCCTTCTGATTGAAGTTCGAGTCTTTTTTATTTTTGTTAGTTCGATTCCATGATCGATTGTGCTAGTCTTTCTTGATCCTTCGTGTCTTTTTTTGTTGAATGATCACTTTGAGTTCCATTTTAATCTCTGTCTCGTCACTTAGAGCATAGATCACATTGCTCGTTTGGGTCATTTTGAAAGCTTTCTTTTTGTTTGAAAGAGTGCATCATTGGTTTGAGTGTGGTTTTATGTCTGTATTGCTTTTGAATTATTCACTTTAATATATCTACATTCACAGTGCTCCAAACTAGTGTTCGCTTTTCTTTTTAATGTAATAGTGCACCGTGTGCTTCATTCATTCAAAAAACAAAAAAAAATTGCATTCTTTCTTTTGCATCGAAAATGAAAAGTTATTTTGCATAACTAGCTCTTAGTGAACTAGGAAAGAGTTTTTCATTTCTCGTTTGGTTGTATAAGATGCATTAGTGAACTTATTCTTATGATTTCATTGTTTTCTACTTTGTTAAATATCTCTATCCTTCTCTTAGTTATCGTTCATCAAATGGAAAATGGTGGTCTTTTGCATATAGCCTGCATTCGGGAATTTGAGATCTCATTCGGTGAGGCCTTGAAACTGAAACATTAATTCAAGATCAACCTTAAAATTAATTCAATCAATCTAAGGAAGCATTGGAACCTAACACAAACATTTTAGAGGTCTAGGCTAATGACGTGTTCCAACGTCGTTAAACCCAGTCACTGTCGTTCGCCACCTGGCTTTAGACAGCACTAGTACGGACTTGTGCTCCCCGTACCATCGCGTATATAATGGGAGACCCTCATAGGTTCAAATCCTTTATCCATAGGAAGCCGAGTCTGCCGCCCTGTAATCGTGATACACCGAACACAACATTCGGCAAGACTACCTGCACGTACGTCAAGTCCTTGGTCATTTCTCTTTCATTTGATCACCAAGGTGTATATGGCAGTTCACGAAAACTTGATACACCCTCTTGCTTAGATTACGTGAGTAGTCATTTCGATATTTTTGTGACTCCTTAAAAGTGGAAATATCATCAAGCACTTGTCCTTTCACGCTTGTTTAAATCTGAAAGTGACTAGAGTAATCTTTTTCCTGTTTCTTGACTCTTAAAACATGAAACATCACAGTTCCATTTCAATGTTGTAAAATTAACTGTCTACGATCACATACTCGTTAAAAGTTCTCTCCTTGGCTTGTTTTTGTATTTCCTTAGAGTTTGATCTTGAAGCCTTGAATTGGCTATCTCGTTTTCCTTCCTGTATTGAAATATTTTCATAATGGCGGAAACACCAGTTTCGTCGTCTTCTTCATTGTGTCCTAATGGTAGTCCTTTTCCTAAAGTTTCTTTGGAAACGCCTCAGTCCACTAGGTCTGCTGAGTTTCAGCAGCCTATTCTCCCGAGTATCTTACCTTTCACTACCCGGTCTCCTCCTGAAGGGTCGGCTGAGTTCAATTGGCCACCTCAGGGTGCTTGGTCCGGTTTTGGGAGCGAGGAATAATTCCCTCCTCTTACTTCGGGATCGCCATTGTTAGCTGCAGCTATACCCCCTAGCCCTCTTGTATTTTCGATGATATTACAACCTCGTCAAATATGGATTCTTCCAGTCCTGTTCGTAGTGAAGAGCTACATGTTTCTATAGGGAATATCAGATTTTCCCAGAAGAGTTCCCATATGTCTCCAGTCAACCTTCCCCTCAATCGGTGTCTCTTCCACCTTGTTATCGTACTTTGAGTCAGATCATTTCTGGTGTTGCGTACATAGCACTGTCCAATACATCGACTCCTCCAAGGAGCTCGGTCTTTCCTACATTATGAATGTCGCCTTCGAAACCTAGCTTGTCGGCCATTGTTACATCTATCCCGGCCCGACCCATCGTTTGTGTGGCTTCATCTCTTGAAAACCAAAAAAATCAAAAAATTTAAAAAATGTAAAGAGGGTATACCCTAAAAGAAAGATCAAAGGGTAAAAAGAATAAAAATGGTCAAAAAGAGGAAAAAATGAACCCCAAGCAAAAAAATAGACCAAGGAAAGTGTGCAAATCCAAATGCCACTAATTTTTACTCTGTTGTAATAAATCAATTGTGTGCAGCTTGTGAAACTTTTGCCACAATTCATGAATAAGTCAAACTGTTTAAACTTGGCTTACTCATATTTCAATTTCATGTTATAGATTAGAGAATAAATATCTAGCCAAACAGTTTAATCTTGGCGGATAAGTAGCTAGGTAGAGTGAATAAAAGGTGCTCAACAGTTTAATCTGAGCCCTTGGATGTAATAAGGGTAGAAATAGATAGATTCATCATGTAAAAAGAAAAGATTGATCAGGGTTTGCAAGTCTAAATGCACCCTAATAAAGAAGACAAAATGGTAGTGTTAAATAGATAGGGTAGGTAGATGGTGCGGCAAAGTGTTATCTGATGAATGGTGCTGCTACATGTTAGTTAATCATTTACTTTCATCAAAAGTACTGAAGCAGAAAATACACTGGAAAATCACAGCAAGCAAAGTCAAATTCATTAACCTCCCCCATCATTTTTCCCCCTCAAGAGTTTTACTAATTTCCCCAAAAAGTACTAAGGTAATTGGAGATCAAAGGGGCTCAAGGCATTTCCTTGACTTCTGGAGGGACCGGACCCTCGGCCTAATGATCAAAAGACCTAAGCACTTGAAATAATCCATCATTGATTATCTTCCATCTTTAACTTTTTCCTAAGTAAAATCCTATTTTACTTAGAAAACTGATGCAATATTCCATAAAATTCCTCAAAACAACTTGTTATTCTAAGTTTAAGTGTTGAAGATAAAATGTTGCAATTTACTTCATAAGTTATCACTTTCTTAGATGTACAAAGATGTTTTGATTTTCCTTGTCCTTTTTCATATTAACATTTGATTTTACTATATTAAATCCCTAGTAAAATCCCTTTCCTAAGTATATAACTCCCTTTTCTAATAAATATCCCCAAAACCCTTTATTATAATGTTTTACCAAAGTATATATTCCCGCACATGGAAAATAAACACCCCGCTTTATAAGCCCTTTGGTTAAAACTATAGCCTTATATATAAATTCCGCCCCTATGATGAATTAATTATATTAATTCATTCATCATATAATAAAAATATATACAAAAAACTTTAGACATACGACAAGTATGTTTAATACCAAAACATATCAATAAACTTTGCGAAAGTCTATGCCACCATCAGCATTCCACGTGGCATTCCACCTGGCCAAGCTCCGCCGCAATCCATTTCATAATTTCACGGGGTTAATTAATCATTTGGACTAATTAACAACCATTTCCGCCTATTAACTTTTCCCCGGGGTGATTAGATTTCGCACTAAAACCTTTTTAAAACCCCGACGGGCCCACCTTTGAAATCGCACAAGTCCCCATCCCTTTCAGCCGTTGGATCATCCGTTCGTTGATCAACGGTGATCATCAATCCCGCTGCCCATCCCTTGCCAGCATGTTAACCAGCGGGGGATGGGCGGTTTTTGACAAGTCAGCGTTCCACGTGGCGTTAAAACTATGGAATCGCTCCCCCCGCGTCCTTTACCGCCTTCGTCCATAAGCGGTGCGGGCTCACCGCTTACCGCTTACCGCATACCGCCGGCCCCACTTCCCTACGTCACCCCGTACGTCAAATGACGTCATCACCTCGAAAAAGACAAAAACCCTTTTGACTTGTAAATAAGCCATTTTCGTGTTGTTTCGGTTATTTTTAGTTTCTGAAAGAGACAGAGCTCCCGCTGCAATTTTCAAATTCCACTGCAAATACACCAATTTACTCCGAAATTCGGCTGCGCCCGTGTTGAAGAACGTCCCCGCCATTGTTCATTACCTGTGAAAGAACCAGTTTCCATCTAAAAACAGGTATTTATCATTTCGTGCCCCGACTGCAAGTCAAGCTTAGTTTCCTTTGTTTTTTCTCTGAAAAAGTGGTTAAAAATCCTATCTGAGTCCTCATTGAAAATTTAAAACCTGTGAATTTGCTTCCCAAACCTGCAAATTGTTCCAATTTCCTCTTTTTCAGATATCCCGTCCGGTCTGCAAGAAAAAAAACTAAAACCTCCATTTTGAATCCACAAGAACCAAAATGGAGGCCCCAACTGCTCTAAATATCACTCCTTTGAATGCTCCTCACCGAGATTTAGACTATTTACCTCTAATAGATGAAGATTTCCAAATTAAAGACCTACATTTTGATGAAAGACCCCGTTTGAGTTTCTGTCGCTGCAGAGACGAACACTTAAAGGGGCAAGATCTTATAGGGTTGTGGGAATCCAATCTCCCAAGGTATTTTATTCCTACAGTCCACGTTTTCCCTGAAATCATTCATTACTGTCATGCAAATTATGATCCCGCACAAAGAGCTGTATTAGCTCCTGATCAAAGTGTTCTGTTTCCTATCACACCTCAGTCTATCAATGCTATGTTACACTTTGAGCCAGAGCAAGAATTAACACCTTTATCCATGGAAGGGTTGATTGAGAAAACCAGACAATTAACCCCAGAGAAATTAAAAGCAATGTGTCAGTATTTCATGTTACCTGAGCATCAGCCAAAAGGGACTCCCCCCTATGGTTTTTACTTTTTCAATAAATTGGGAAGGCTTATTGTGAATGTAATATCCTTTGTCTTAGGATTCAAGACCAGTGAGTATGTAGATGAGATAACTCTGGCTCTGCTATCTATCTTTACCCCTGGGCAGCCTCCTGAGATTAAATATGATTATGCTTCCTTCATTGCCAACAAAATCCATGATCAATTTTTAAGGCTAGATACTGAAAAGGTTTTCAAGTACTCCTCAGTTATCTATCATCTCATAATTTTCTATCACTCAGACATATTCCCTTTCCCTGTTCAGAAACTTGATGCTAAAGGTAATCCCAGGTCTGTTATTTTTTGGTCCCCCATCATTCATTTGTCCTCTGATTCTCCCTACTCTTATTGAGAATTCATTGATCAGTTTGTACATCCTGCTACAACCTTGTTAACAGGAGTTTCTCCCCCCAGGCTTAGTACTGAGATTAGAAAGACCCTGCAATTGTCAAAGAGTTATAAAGTTGGGGATTGGTACTTATACCAAAACCATACAGTCATCGGGATTTATGGATGTGAATTACATCCATTCAAGTTACCCAGATATGTACCAATGAGAATTTTTGCGTTGGAATACTTTAGACAGATGAATAACTCAGATGTAATCCATTTCTGCAATGTAAAGAAGAAAGCACAGTTAAGGATCAAAAGCCAGTTAGGTCCTTTCATTTGCAATTCTAGAGAAGCTGAGAGAGATGCAGAACTTATATTGGAGAAAAAATTCCAGACATCTTTCCGTTGGGTCCCTTATGACCCCTTTGGTTTCATTTGTGAAAGAAGGTTAAAAAATAAGTCATCTCCTTATGTACATCACAGAATTCCTGACATAGAACAGTATGCAAATCAAAATGAATGGGTTAAAGGAACACTTGTTGAAGAGGGAAGTGGAGCTGCCAAATTGAATAAACTTATGAAAGATGTTGAGAAGAAATTTGACCTAGAAACATATGATCAAATGCAGGTACCCTACATTGGCACATCATCAGCAGCCACTCTACAACAAGCTCTACGGGAAGATAGTCCATCAGTAGCAGCAGAGCCCAAGGGTAAAGGAAAAGAACCTATAGTTCAGGTCATTGAAACCCTGGTCATGGCAGAAAAATCACAGAGTTCCAAAGCACCAGAACTATCTCAGACTTCTCACACACCAGCAAAGCAAATCCAAGTTCCAGAGATGTAAACTCCACTGAATGTGGAAATAGGGAAAAAGAGGCTAGCTCCAGATACTACACCTTCAAAAGGAGCCCCACAAGTTTATCAAGCTAAAAAACACAAGTCTGATCCACCTCCAGATGTAGAGATTATAGATGAAGTATTTGATGATGGTAGGGAAGATAGTCAGCAAACAGGTACAGCAAGTGAAACAAACATAAGCCAGAAAAGGATACAAAAGCAATTAAGCACTGAAGTATCTTCTTTCAGACCGCCAAAGACAGATACTGGAGACATTAAGAAAACCTTCATTAATATCAAAACAAAGAATGAACCATTGAAAATGAAGGTATACGATCAGTATATGAAGATGGCTCCTCACAATCAGCAAAGGTTGATGTCAGCATTTGATCTTTCACAAGGTAAAATGCAAATGAGCCACTTCAAAGCAAAGGTGCCAAAGCCAACTTCAGCAACAGATTACATCAGAAAATTTTTTGAAGTTTTAGCAAAAGATATCCATCCCTTGGATCAGATAGAGCTTCATAGACAAACAGGGGAAATGGTTTATTCTACTCTCACCAACAAAGCCATGGCCGCTTTAACACTGCAAGATTCCTTGAATAATACTACTGCACAATTAAAGATTGAGAGGGCCTCCTCACAGGCCAAGGACAATAGAATAAAATCTCTAGAAGAGATCATCATTGGTTTGGGTCACAATCCCAAAGACATTAAAGGTATTGAGGCATTGGTAAAAAAGAAAGAGGATGATATAGCTGCACTCAGAAAACAGCTGAAATTACCAGCCTCGAGGCACCCTCAGACACAGGAAGTTATAAAAGGAAATTCACAAGAAGAAATGATGGAGTTGCTCTTGGATTTGACAGAGCGACTAAATGAAACAGAGAAGGAGTTGGAAAAAGCATTGCAGGAACAGGAAATTATCAAGCAGACTTCAACAACAGGTACTACGACTATAGGACAGCAGGAACAACCATCTCAGGTAAACATTTCTAATTTGAATTCTGAGGATTTAATTAAACAGATGGAGAGTTTGCAGCTAAAGGTCACAGAACTCCAAGAAACAAAATTACAATTAACAAAATTGGAGGGAAAATATGACACATCCAAAAAGATAGCTGCTGACAACCTCAGGGAAATAAAAAGATTGGAAAAATTGGTTGAGGCTTTGCAAAAAGATCTTTCACTGGAAAAGCCTCTGAACGAAATAAATGATATTCTTTGGTGCAACATCATTGAATTAATAAGAGATATTGGCCCTCCATTCAAGCTATTTTTGAGCAAAATGAATTAGTCAAGATAGCACAAGAAGAAATAAATAAAACTAGACATGAATTAAGGGGCAAGCCGGAGCAGGCCCAGCAGATCATTCAATTTTTGAATTCCAGAACAAAACAACAACTTGCATTGTTAGGAATTGATGACAGAACAGGTGTAGTTTTGGAAGCAAAGAGAGTTTTCACCAAGAGGACTTTCATGCAAAATCTAGAAAGAAAGTGTACTGACATTTTGGTCGATATCAACGTTTTCAGAGAAAAGTTTCAAGCTCTGCTGGACAGTGAATTGCCAAGTCCCATGCTCACAGAGGATCAAATAGTAGACTTGGAAACCTATGAGAAAAGAATAAAAGCTCATGCTAAAAATACAACTATAGGTTCTACTAGCTCATCAGAACCTGCATTACCAACCGGGAAAAGTATTTATGAAAAAGTGAGGAATCTATTTCATCTGGAGCATGAACTAAAGTATCTATTTCCGAACGAGCCTACTTTTTATAAACTTACTGAGGCAGATGAAACTTTAAGGAAACTCAGAAGAACAATGATACCAGATGATCAGTGGTGGAAGGAAATGCTGGAAGTTTTGTAAAAAAAAATTTCAGGATAAAAGTTTATCTTTACTATTGAGTAAATGGTAAAAAAAACAGAAAAGCAAATGAAAGAGTATCAGATGAAAGGTTAAAGAGTATCCATGAGAAGAAAGAGTATTCAAAAAGTCAAAGGAATACGCAAAGGACAGCACAGAGCCCTATTTTAAGCACTTATCCTTAGCACGTCCATGAAGAAAGGAACAGCACATCAGCCGTTACTCATTATTCTATTTACGAGACCATGTGTCTCTTGTTTGTTTGTAAATATGCTTTAAGTCAGCCTGGATTATTGGCTAGGATAGAGTAAGATTGTTAGAATTATTTTTTGTATAAATAAACCCTCAAAGAGAGAGTTGAGGGTGGATTCTATTACTCTGCTGTAACACTGAGATTTTCGGAATAAAAGCTTTTGGAGAAATTTACTTGTGGCTTACTGGATGACGATTTGAAGCACTGGACTTGTTGCAGGATTCATGTGTTGGACTACGGTTCAATAAGTGTTTCTACCCTTTGTCTGAAATTTTATATTAGTTTATAATACCATCATATCCATTTCTGAATAATTTACATAAAGGATTGAAACAGAATTTGCTTAATTGTACTCTGTTTTCAAATGTGATTGTTCCTAAATGTTTTTTTCTAAATTAGCTATAAGCATGAATTCTTAAATGCTCCTGCTTCGCTAATTTAAGCACTGTTGATTGCTATAATAAAGAATCCTTTATTGCTCTTTGTTTGTAGTCAATTCATTTCTTTCCTTTGAACATGGTGAAAGATTCTTAGTTGCCTTTCATCCCTTCAAGATCATCCCACCCACTTTAAATTTTAAGGATTGTTCTCTATCTAGCTATCTTGCCCTGCAATACCATCTTGTGCGTAGAATAGAAGTCCAATAAAGCCATCCTTTGACTCCATAGCCCAATGGACTGAAAGCTCTCAGCCTTGCCCTTAGTTTGCGGATTCCACCATTTTCCCAAAACAAACTTTGAATCTATAACGAGCCTAAAACCTTAAAAGAACAAAGATAAATCATAAAGAGAGAGCCCTCTCTGGATGCAGATTGGCTAGATTCTGCATCTAAAAGGTTGGTTTGTGGTTACCTCGGGTATACTTTCCTCTTACACAACTTCTAGGAAAACCTGAGTGATAACAATCTGCACCGGTTCTTAGTACGACTTCGTTGTCTGGATCTTTTGTTGTTCGCAGGTCTATCTTTATCAACCCCACGATACCAGTTAGGCCCACTGTGAGTGGATCATAGCCTCTCACTGCGAAAATTAATCCTACGTGTACTGTCCCTATGGCTTCTACTTCCATTCCTAGTGGTTATACATTCAATGAATATTTGTTGTCTATTCAGCAACAATATGCTCCCTCTCTGGATCCACAACAGCAGAATTCCACACCTCAGGGTTCTTAACAGCGACAAGCTCCTGTCAATCCTCCCCATCATTATGATGTCTACAGTAACCCCGTTTATTTGCCTCCCATCGATCCTAATCAAGTTGTTTATTTGCCTTCGAAAAATATTTATCAGACTGTTGTTCATCAAGGGCCATTGATATAGGGAAAAACCTCGGGTCTACAAGGACAACCCTTATAGGGACAACCTTTGGTCCAGCAGGGACAACCCTTTGGTCCTCAGGGACAACCTTACGGTCCACAAGGACAACCCTTATAGGGAAAACCCTACGGTCCGTCTCGTCAACCTCAGTTTCAACCAAGAGCGTCTTATGTTCCTAGGGGAAAATGTATCCACCACAGGGACAACCTTTTGTGCAACAGCAGCGACCTTACGTTCTGCAAGGCCAAGCTTTTGTAAAACAAGGAAAACCCTATGGTCCTGCTCCAGGTCAACCTGGTTTTCAGGGACAAACTAGTCCATCACAACCATCTGGTCAACTTCTTCCGCAGGGGTAACCCGGTGGCCTTTATTATCTAGGCCAACCTACTTCGTAGGGACAGCCTGCCCAGCTTCAATAGTCGATTCAAACTGCTCAACCCGCTTAGCAACTGATTCAACCTGCTCAACCTGCTCAATAGCCGGTTCAACCTATTCAACCAACTCATCAGCCTGTTCAACCTGCTCAGCAGGTACCACCTTCTCAACCTCAAGGCGCTACTTACCCTCCTCAAGGTCAATTTCAGGTTGTATACAGTGCGCCCCAAGGTGTCACTTATTACCCTCAAAATCAATCCTAGATGGTGTATAATCCACATCAAGGCAATGCTTACATTCCGCATCAAAATCCATATGTTGCTCAGGAAGGACCTCAATGGTATGCTCAGAATTAGTATCTTGGTCCTCAACCCCAGTATGGGCAAAACTATCTAGCTTATAACCCCTATGGACAGAATCCTCCGGGACAAAACATATGGGGGTAGAATTTCTCTCAGCCTGGGTGGAATGTTAACACTAGTCCTTATCAACGACCACTAATGCCTTTTAATCCTCAATTTCCAATTCTTGCTACGTTGGAACTGTCTGATTTGTCAAAACCAACAAATGATCCAATTCTTCATAATCTGTATTGGCCTCCAGTTTCGACCAAAATTCCTGGTGATTGTCCTAAGTTTAAGGGCGAGTCTAGAGAAGACCCCCAAGCACACGTTATGACATACCATCTTTGGTGTTCCTCTAACTCTTGGGTTGACGATTCCATCCGACTCCGTCTTTTCCAACGGACTCTTACTAGTGCCACTACAAAGTTGTACATTGAATTATCTCATGGAATCTTCCAAGTTTTCAACTCTTTAGCCATGGAATTTCTCACACATTTTCAGTTACCGGTTTGGTATGAGACTGGGATGCACCTCCTCACATCCTTGAAGCAATATCTTGCTACTCATATCTCGGATCATATTTATGAATGGAGGCGCCACCGTCGCTTGATCAAGTTTGATATTCCTGATCAGTTTCTAACTGATTGGTTCACTACCTCGTTTGTCATTCAAATTGCTAAGGACATAGCTATGGGGGCATGTGTAACCGAAGAACAGGCCATTGCTCGTGCCCAGTACCTTGATCTTATGTTCTCCCAGTCTAGCACGTTGTATGATATCTTTCCTGATGGTCCTCAACTTGGAACTTCCAAAGCACCGGCGATGCCATCCGTCGATGGCATTATCGGTTATGTGTCTCAGACTTCTTGGAAGTCTTCTCCTTCGAACCCTGAGAAGAAAAAATCTACTCCTCCCAATGATACAGCTTCTCAGCCAACCCCGAATTCTGGTAAAACCGCGAAAGTCAATGTCATTCAGGCCAATCCAGTGGATAAAGCTTCCAAGGGAAAAAATAAGGGTAAAGGTAAGGCCAAAGCCGATACCCCGAAACAAGATTCTTAGAAATCTCGTGCTAGTAATGGTTCACAGCAAAAACCAAAGTATCCTTGTTTGATTTGTGACGAAGAGCACTACACCAAGGACTATCCTCGATAGGCCGAAGTAAGTAGATTTCTTAAAGGAGCCCAAGGAACTCCGATTGTTCTCAAAGAACCTTTTCCATCACAGCAGACTCAGATGGTAGAGCAACCTCAGTCCTCTACCCCATTTGGCTCTCAATTTTTCATGATGAACGGTCCTGCATCCGTTTCTATCGATACCCGGTCGAAATATTATACCGAACTGTGTCAGGCAGCGGGGAAAGAGATCGTTGATGGTCCTCCTCCTCCACCTGCTTCTAGCCCTCTTCGGATTGAAAGGCCCAGTACTGAGCCCATTGTACAACCTCCTTCCAAAGGTGTACTCCATAAATATTCTTACAATCCCAACGCCAGTGCTACTCAACATTATAGTATTGTTGAGGATTTGGCTCAAGCGCCATCTACAATGTCTACATTAGAAGTACTTCAGAGTTGTCCATCTCAATGGAAGGCTTTGCTATCTGCGATCGGCGGGGCTGATCCTGTTGATTCTAGCCTTATCACTTTCGACTTGGAGAATTTCGTCCCACGTCTCCCGCACCAGCTTGCGCTCATCATCCAAGTTGGCATTAATGGACTGAATATCCATCGAGCGGTTGTGGAAGAGGGTGCATCTACGTGCATCATGTCATATGCCTGCTGGAAAGCCATTGTTTCTCCGGCTTTAAATTCATCTCCAAATTATCTAGAAGCGTTTGATGGAAGGGAATCTAAACCTCTTGGTTTTCTTGTTAGTTTACCGATTACTCTAGAAGGGAAGACGGTCAAGGTCGAGGTTGAAGTAGTTGATGCCAAGCTCAATTACAATCTTCTCCTCGGTCGCAGTTGGACCCATGCCATGTTGTGTGTTCCATCCACTCTCTTTCATGTTTTGAAATTTGCGCACGAAGGAAATATCGTTATTGTTGATCAATTGTCGTTCTTCACTTATTCTTTCGAGAACAACGTTCCGCACGTAGATCAAATTCCTACGCCTTATGAAAGCGTAGTGTTAGGTCTCTTTAAAGATCCTGCCCTCATGGGTATTTTTCCTCTTCCTCCACCCAACACTATTCAAATTAATATTATCTATCGGTCTGAAGACCCGTGGACCATCCCTTCGCCTGAGCAGATCGATTCTTTTGGAGATTCGATGTAATATCCCAAAATAGGGATTGAACAGCAAGCCTGCTAAAATAACGCACTTTTGAGAATTCAGTGCACTGAAATGAGTTTGCAGCTCCTGGATCCCTTAGATCAGCTTTTCTAAGATCTAAATCCAAAAGGAGAGCAAAAAAAAATCAAACTAGTTGGGTTAAACAGATCTCCCACAACCTAGTCTAGCTGAAAAACACCCAAAGAGAGGGGTTGCAGCTATATGCAAAGGACTGCTTCAGAAATAACGCATTTTATCAATTTACAAGCATGAGACCAACATGGAGGTTCATCTTTCAGTTATACATCAGCAAAATAGATCTACAATGCAGCTTATATAGTGTATAATAGGAATAGAAATGATGTACAAGACAAAAGCCTCAAAATGAGCTGCTACAACAACATGAAATGGCAGAATAAGCTTGACATCATTATTTCCATTGCTGAAGCATGCAGTAGATTAAAACTCAGATCTAGAGCAGATCTGTACAAAAAATGATGGATCTATTTCAGATCTGTATACAAGATAGGTTCCTTTATACACTCCCCTTGGGGATCTCAGCAAAACATGAACAACAGGGAGTAGATCTAAGATCTAAGTCACAGATATGTAGAAGTATTCAGAAAATTATGAATCATAACATATGCAGCAGATCAGATCTGAAATAACATGGATTGGTTGGCCAATCCACGGATCACCACAGTGAAAGGAAAGATCCAATCACTAGAGATCTCTCCTCTAAAATGATGCTAAGTCTCCCTGCAACTCTGATCTTGAAAATAACGTAGTCATGGAAGAGGGACTGCACTATAGGCTCTAATAATGCTTTGGCCTACTTCCAATGAGTGGATCTGAAGCTCAACAACTAATGCACCCTTCCAAGAGGTTAAAATACACACTCACTGAGAAGAGGCACTAGTATATTCTAGATCTGAGCAGATCTAGTGTTTCCACTTGCTGCAGCTTACATGGACAACCCAATCCTAAACAGGACTGCACTGTAGATGCAAGATGTGGCTTGGCCAAATGTCGGATAGTGGACTAGACAAATAGGAATCCTCCAAGAGCTACTCAAGGAAGGAGGTGGGATTCCTAAACAGGAAAACCCAATGAGGAATGTCTCAGCAGACAATACCTTTAAAAAATAATATCATCAACAACCTTTTCCTGTTGTCCTCCTCCTTCTTTTATAAGATGAAAACCTTGTCAAACCTTAAACCACTTCAATGAGTTAGCTCCTTTCACATGTGGAGCCTCCATCTAAAACTGCTCTGTGTATCCATGAGGCTCATTGCACCTAGATTGTGCTGTTGATTTGGTCAAGGTTGACCCAATCTCATGATTCAAACCCATTCACACTTGCAAGAGTTTATTTACATGGCCCATATATGTCTCTGTTTACATAGGCATTGATTTATTCATTGTTTCAGGAGTTTTACATGTCCTCCTTTATTCATTTATTCATGAAACAAAAAATAAAGAAAAAATGCATATTCCACTTAGCTGAAACTAAGTAGGAATATTACAATCCTCCCCTCCAAGATTTTTCTTGTCCTCAAGCAATTGATAGGGTGAGTTCTGCAACACTTCTCCTCCATTGGTGACATCATCAAGAATCAAGCTCTCATCATAAGCTAGATGCTCACCAATCCAAACCTCCATGAATTTTTCCTCCAAATTCAATAAGAGATGTGAAAAATCCATCCCCCAAGGAAACAATATCTCATGTGAAACAATCATGGTTTGCCTAATGTTCCCTCTGAAATATATAACATAAAACACATGGGGAATTTTCAGCCCATTAGGCACATGCATACCTCCCATTCTCCCTCCATGGATTCCAATAAAAAGTACAAGCATGTCATCAACATATGGGAGCAAAATAATGTACAACCAAACAGAAAGGTGCACATATGGGGGTGGGGCATAGTCCCACATGTGGAACCAGCATAATGCATCTCCTGCCTGCATTAAACCGAGATGTGGTAAGTGGTTTTCCCGCCACTTACTTGCAGCCCATGCCATCTCGCTATAGCTGAATGTGTGAGATATGTTTGGTGTCTTAGGAAAGCACCCATCATGAAACAATATCTCCCTTTGTCCACCCAGAGAGTGGCCAAGTGCAGCAGTTGTTGTGGCCCCATATTTTACAGGAGATTGAAAAGATACAACTCTCTTCCTTGTATTCATGGCCTGCATAAACATGGTGAGAGAATGCATACAATCAGAAAAATAAACTTGTTTTACATGAGCATATTCTTCACCAATAGTCCTCCTCATAAAATTGGAGTGGTGCATAGATCTATCTTCTCCCTCAAGAGGGGAAAGAGAAGAATGAATTAACTCTCCAACAAAGTCATGTTGCTGCCCCATCTCCACAAAGTTCATGCATCTTTGACAATGTCGATATAATTCTCCTTCAAAGCCCTCCCAATAGTAGCTCCTCAATATGATGTTGTTGAGTTTCATGGAATATTCATGGCTGAAACAGAACTCCTCATAGGCCCATTGTAGTAACATCTCCTTGAGCTTGGAGGCTTTAGATAAGAAGATCCTATCATGATCATAGATGACCCCATCTTGGATTTAATAATCCTCTTCATGTAGCAAGTCATCAAGAATCATGCCGGTATGAAGATCCTTGGAATATTCCACCAATAGTTGGGACTTCCAATATGGATCTAGTTTGCCCAACAATGATAGCGCTGATAATGTGTCAACTGAAGTGGCTTCCATGTTGTTGCTCTTCTCCTTGACATCCTCCATGTCTAAGGTGTATGTTGGAAGGCCATGCCTCCCATTTTTTCCTTCTTTGACATCTCCCATGCCAAAGGTATGAGATGGAAGGTTTTTATTCCTCCCTTGCTTCTTTGTAGTATCAACCTTCATTCTTGCAGCTTCTTCCCTCAGCGCAGTATGAGATGAGAGAATGGATAGTGATGTCAAGGGAAAAATGCATTCCTTCTCCTTGTACTTTTCCCATACACTCAGCGCTAAAGCATGGTCTCCTAATGCTCCCTTCCTCCTTGGATCTATGGAAGGAGCATCAATGCATGAAACACCCTCCATCAAATCTGAATCAGGTGGTCTCCCAGGGGGTATACCACAATATAAAGATGTCTCATGGCTCACTCCCATGTGAACAACATATGGGAACATAATATGACTACTTCCACTGCGCAAATCCATCTCCAATTACTGTGTGGAAGTATCATGGTAGGGAGAAGTTGGAGTAACTCCCCCATCTTCTTCTTCATCACCCACCTTCTGCAAGATCTCACAGTCTAAGGTGCTCCCTCTAGATGCAGTTAAATCATGAACACCCATCATCTCCTTGGTGTCAAGAGTCTTGATCACAAAGGACTGATCCATCATAGTGTGTGTTCCAAAATTTGGATGCAGTGTTGGAACACATTTCCTTCACTGTTTTGTCTCTTTGTCTATTATCATAGACACATGCTGCTCTTCCTCTCCATGTATAGGATCATTGGGGCCTCCTTTCAGAGGTACAAGGGTCCTCTTAGTGGAAGCAATAGCTTCAACTCCATCTCTCAATAAAAATAGATTCCCTCCTACTGTCACAGCGCTGGAGGAACCTTTCAGTTCTACTTCTTTCTTCTCCTCATCAATGGAGTATGCCCCATTAATAAGAGATACTTTCTCTTGATCTCTCCTTGAGGAAAGGACACTCATGTCTTCTTTTTTAGAAGAATGATCTTGCTGAAGTAAGGCCTTTGCCCTTGGCAAATCATGTAGCAGATATTTAACCCTTCCAGCAATGTTCTGAAATGGAGTTACCTTCATGGATCTTCTTTCTTCTTTGAGTTGACAAAACTCTGGGAAGCCTAGATGCTCTTTGAATCTTTTAGATTGAGATTCATATTCTCGTAGGTAGTCACCAAGAGTCTCCTCCTCTGGTGTCTCTCCATATTCTTCTCCTCTTGCAAGGAATGCAGGCATGTTGCAACGTTGTAGATCAGATTGCGTGGCTACATTCTCACACACATCAAATGAAGTAGTGGGGCTTCCTTCATGTGCAAACCTCTTCAAGAGATCTGCTGGTCTTTCATTCCTCACTTCCCTGATTTCTTCCTTCAACTCATGCAAATCTTGAGAAATAATGTTAGATAACTCTACTCCTTTTATTCTTCCATACAAAGGGGTTTCATCCTTGCTTGCTTTGTCTTTGGTGTAATCATTTTTCTTCTAGCTTCTTCTATGATACCTCTGCTCTCTGTCAGTGAGAGGTTTTCCTTCTTCTGAAGACATATTGGCTCAAGGAATGCATAGGTTGTGCCAAGAAAGATGCTCCGATACCACTGTAATATTCCAAAATAGGGATTGCACAGCAAGCCTGCTAAAATAACGCACTTCTGAGAATTCACTGAAATGAGTTTACAGCTCCTGGATCCCTTAGATCAGCTTGTCTAAGATCTAAATCCAAAAGGAGAGCAAACACAAATAAAACTAGGTGGGTTAAACATATCTCACACAATCTAGTCTAGCTGAAAAACACCCAAAGAGAGGGGTTGCAGCTATATGCAAAGGACTGCTTCAGAAATAACATAGTTTATCAATTTACAAGCATGAGACCAACATGGAGGTTCATCTTTCAGTTATACATCAGAAAAATAGATCTACAATGCAGCTTATATAGTGTATAACAGGAATAGAAAGGATGTACAAGACAAAAGCCTCAAAATGAGCTGCTACAACAACATGAAATGGTATAATAATCTTGACAGCGTTATTTCCATTGCTGAAGCATGCAGTAGATTACAACTCAGATCTAGAGCAGATCTGTACAAAAAATGATGGATCTATTTCAGATTTGTATACAAGATAGGCTCCTTTATACACTCCCCTTGGGGATCTCAGCAAAACATGAAAAATAGGGAGTAGATATGAGATCTAAGTCACAGATTTGCAGAAGTATTCAGAAAATTCTGAATCATAACATATGCAGTAGATCAGATCTGAACTAACATGGATTGGTTGGCCAATTCACGGATCACCACAGTGAAAATAAAGATCCAATCACTAGAGATCTCTCCTCTAAAATGATGCTAAGTCTCTCTGCAACTCTGCTCTTGCAAATAACGCAGTCATGGAAGAGCGACTGTGTTGTAGGCTCTGAGAATGATTTGGCTTGCTGCCAATGTGTGGATCTGAAGCTCAACAGCTAATGCACCCTTCCAGGAGGTTAAAAGACACACTCACTGAGAAGAGGCACTAGTATATTCTAGATCTAAGCAGATCTAGTGTTTCCACTTGCTGCAGCTTACATGGACAACCCAATCCTAAACAGGACTGCGTTGTAGATGCAAGATGTGGCTTGGAAAAATGGCGGATAGTGGACTAGACCAACAAGACTCCTCCAAGAGCTGCTCAAGGAAGGAGGTGGGATTCCTAAACAGGAAAACCCAATGAAGAATGTCTCAGCAGACAATACCTTCAGAAAATAATATCATCAACAACTTTTTCCTGCTGTCCTCCTCCTTCTTTTATAAGATGAAAACCTTGTCAAACCCTAAACCACTTCAATGAGTTAGCTCCTTTCACATGTGGAGCCTCCATCTAAAACTGCGCTATGTATCCATGAGGTTCATTGCACCTAGACTGCGTTGTTGATTTGGTCAAGGTTGACCCAATCTCATGATTCAAACCCATTCACACCTGCAAGAGTTTATTTACATGGCCCAGATATAACTCTGTTTACATAGGCATTGATTTATTCATTGTTTCAAGAGTTTTACATGTCCTCCTTTATTCATTTATTCATAAAATAGAAAATAAAGAAAAAATGCATATTCCTCTTAGCTGAAGCTAAGTAGGAATATTACATTCGATTCCGTTAATTCTGATCAAGATTGACTATTGTGAACTTATTTCGGCTTTGGAGCCTCCACCTCCTGATCATGCTCCTTTGGGCATGTCTCTCGACACTTATTCTCAATCCCCTTGGCTTGACGATTCGAATTCGCCCGATCCCTTGAAAGAGATATTTCCCTCCAATGAAACCATCGTGGAAACTATGTCTCTCGAGGATCCTCTGTGGGACGATAGCCATCATCGTTCCTCGTCCATGCCTAGCCTCGGGGCCATGTCTACGTGTCTTGAGAGGTTCAATTCTCAGGTTCCTTCTCCTTCGCTTCAAACACCTATTCTGACAAACAAGGTTTTTATGGAGGGTAACTTGAGTAATATCACATAAACGATACCTATCGACATTTCCTTGAAACCGGGAATTGTTGAGAACATCCATATTAGGGTCACCTGTTCCTCGGATGAAGTCCAAGTTTATACTAGTCTTTTCCGCGAGTTCCGCGATGTCTTTGCATGGTCTTATGAAGAGATGTCCGACATCGATCCCAATATAGTGGTGCATGAGATTCCTACATATCCTGGTGTGAAGCCTGTTCGCTAGCGTCTTCATCCTGTGCATCCTAGAAAAGATGTCGCTATTAAGGGTGAAGTTGAAAAACTTCTCAACGCTAGTTTTATCTAACTGATTCCCTTGATAGAATGGGTTTCCAATATTGTCCATGTAGATAAGAAACAAGGTGCCATTTGGGTCTGTGTTTATTATCGTGACATTAACCGGGCCTGCCCTAAAGATAATTATCCTAATCCCTTTATTGATCAAATCATTGATGACTGTGCGGGGAGTGAGATTTGTTCCCTTATGGACAACTTTTCTGGCTACAACCAAATTAACATTCTCTCGACTGATCAACATAAGACTACCTTTGTCTGTCCTTGGGGTACTTTTGCATACAAAAAGCTCCCTTTCGGTCTAAAAAATGTTGGGGCTACCTTTCAGCGAGCGATGTCATATGCTTTCCACGATATTAAACACATCATTCAACCTTATCTGGATGACCTTCTGGCTCATTTAGCGAAGCGTAAAGACTATCCTGATCATCTCCGTCAGGTTTTTCTTCGTTTTCGATGATATAACATCCAGCTAAATCTGCATAAGTGTGTCTTCTACGTTGACTCTGGTAGAATCTTAGGGTTTATCGTTTCCAAAGATGAAATTCGCCTCGATCCGCTCAAAGTTGAGGCTATCATTAATCTCCCCTCTCCATCCTCATTACATCATTTGCAGAGTCTACAGGGGAAGGCTAACTTTTAACATTGTTTTATACCTAACTATGTTGATGTGGCTAAAGGATTCACTGATTACTAAAGCAGGGCGTCCCGGTCCTTTGGGATGAGATCGCCCAGAAGTCTTTCGATGCATTGAAGACGTTTCTTGTCAACACTTCTCTGTTTCATCCTCCAAACTATCATCGCAATTATTCCCTCTATTTGGTCGTCGCTTTCAGCATGATTGCTATGGTTTTGGTACAAGATAATGATGTTGGTGACGAACATGTCATTTATTATCTGTCCCGTAACCTTTTCGAAACTGAAACACACTATGCACATGTCAATAAGTTGGCGTTGGTTGTTGTTCAAACTGTTCAACGTTTTCGTCACTACATTCTGTTGCATACAGTGACTGTGATTTCTGACTGCAACCCCATGACCTATATATTGTCTCGACAATTTCTGGGGGGGCAAGTACTCGAAGTGGATTTTCATCCTCCAAGAGTTCGATTTGGAATTTACTACTGCCAAGTCGAAGGAATCATTAGTCTGTGTTGATTTAATCTGTTCCCTCCCCTCTGACTCCACTTCGTCTGGTTCTGAGGAACGCATTCCAGGAGATACGCTTTTTCTTATTAGCACCCTTGATCCTTGGTACGGTGATATCATCGTATATCTTCAGACTTCTACCTTCAGATCTGAGTTGACGAAGGATGATCGCCGACGCATCCGTCATCAATCGCAACCCTATCGTATAGTCGGAGATACACTCTACCGCATTGGAGTTGATTCCATTCTCCGCCAATGTTTGACTCTCGAGGAGGCTGAGAAAGTCCTGAATGACTATCACAGTGGAGCCTGTGGCGGTCACATGTCTGGTTATTCTACTGCACAGAAAATTCTTCATGCTAGGTATTTCTGGCCCACCATATTCAAAGACTGCATTGTTTCTATTCGTAAATGTCATGACTGCCAGATCTATCAGCACAATATGTGCGTGCTACCTTCCTATCTCCATCATGTCATTACCGTTGGTCTCTTTACAAAGTGGGGCATTGATTTTATGACGTGTAACCCTCACTCGGTCGGGGGGCATGCTTATATCATCGTAGTCGTTGACTACTTCACCAAATGGGCTGAAGTAATGCCTACACTTACGGATGACGGTAAGACAGCAGCTCAGTTCGTATTCAATCATATCATTTATAGGTTTGGTGTCCCTCAAGGCATCGTTACCGATCATGGTTCCCATTTTCGGCATTATATGGTGGCGGAGTTGACTTCAAAGTTGGGTCTGTGTCACGAAAGCTCAACATCGTACTATCCTCAGGCCAATGGCCAAGTTGAAGCCGTGAATAAAGTTCTTATCACTATGCTTCAAGGTACGATTGGGATGCACAAATCAAACTGGCATCTCATGTTATTTTCGGCTCTTTGGGTGTACTGAACCTCAGTTAAGGATGCAACCGGATTCACTCCATTTTAGCTTGTTTACGCTCTGGAAGCTACCCTTCTGATTGAATGTGAGATACCTTCGCTCAAGTTGGCTGTTGAATTGCTACCGAATACTTCGCCAGAAGAAGAGCATCTTCTCTACTTAGAAAGGTTGGATGAAACTCACCGCTTTGCTACTTTGGTCATTGAAGCACAGAAGAAGCAGGTCAAAGCTCATTTTGACCACCTCGCTCCTTTGTAAAAGGAGACCTCGTCCTCCTGTACGACCAAGCTCATGATAAACTGGGGGTAGGAAAATTTCAACCCATGTGGCATGGGCCCTACATTGTTAAACATGTTTTGCAGAATGGGGCCTATGAGTTTATTGATTACGAAGTTCAACCTCTAGATTAGCCCAGAAATGGCTTGTATCTTAAAAAATATTATGCATGAGTCATTTGTGCATGTTTTGTGTACATAGGTGTTCTTTTAATTTCTGTACATTTTTGGCTTGGTGTGCTTTACGAGCGTTTTCCTGCTTATTGGGTTGTTGCTTATTGTGTAGATGTCTATTACCCCTTATGTCGGTTTCGCGGATGGTGCTTCCTGCAGTACCTGGAACTTGTCTTCAATGGCCTGGGTGATTTATGATCCTACTCGTGAGTTGATAGATATTCAAGGTATCTGTCTAGGACGAACTACGAAAAATGTCGCTCAGTATAGTGTTGTTATTGAATGATTAACCGAGGTGATTACCCTCGGCATTCATGCATTGGTTGTTAATCTAGACCCACAGCTTGTCGTTTTTCAACTTAATGGACATTATTCAATTAGAAACCCTCACATATTAAGGTTGTATTTACGTATTCGTTTGCTAGAAATTCATTTTGATTACATCACATATCAACATATTCCTAGGCAAATGAATGCATTAACTAATACAGTGGCTAACATTGCATTAGATAGAAATTTGCACAATTTGTAAAAATCATCATCACATGAAAAGATCCATATAGGAAAATAGATGTTATATATATATATATAGAATGTTTGCATCAGTGTGCATCATAAAGTTCAAAAAATATGTGTTTCAGTTACATCCTGAGACATCATGTCTCTCAAAAATATGCGGAAATAAAACCTAGGTGTCTACTCAGCATGACGCTCATGATAGCATGTCACTGCAGGTACAAGCCGCCTCAGCAAGCGGTGAACTCGGTTTGACACCCCTGCAGTGTGTCTCTGGTATGCACAAGGAACATCATCGAATCGCACATAATCCGGGATCCCACAGGAGATTCCCTCCAAATTGCATATGATTTCCTCCTCCTCGCCTCCCTCACCATGAGGGGAAATATCAAAGTCGCAAGGGATCCGCCTTGCTATCAAGGACATACCTGTAGGTCTCTCTGGGCCAACATCTGCAAAACCATGGATTTAATGTCAGAACATGCATAACAAAAAAAATCATAATACTCATAAAAATAAAAAATAAGTCTTACCAAGTACTTCATCCCAATCCTCTCCTTCTGGGAGTGGGAGATCTGCATCACGAGTGAAATTTGTGCCAGAGTAGGGTCAATCCTCCACGACAATCAACTTTCGGTGAAGCCACTCAAAGAATTCTGGTCTCAAGGACATATGTTGACCGCCACCTGACCTTGGCATTAGAGCTACCCAACGGGCCATCCATGGTTCCTGTGCTGGTGGTGTCGGAATATCACCTCCTGTCGTTGAAATATTGGTAGTCGTTCCAAGATGAATGATACCAGAATGGACCCGTAACCGAACTACTTCAGCTTGGTTTTCTTGCACTTTGTCAGTTGACGTTTTATGTTGATTTTCACTGCCTTTGCCCAGTTGTAGAGGGTTAGTGTCATGCAATCTACAACAAGAAGTAGCTATGTCTTTTTGGCCTCATGCGATGCCTGTGATCCTATAACTTGTGTGATGTTGTGCAACACTACTTTTAGTGCCAAGTCTGGAATAGTCTGGATATCCACTTTTCGCTTCCTGATCCTTTCCTTGCCCCTGGACACACCCTGTCGATCACCATACTCATGTTCTCCATTATGGGCTGGGTGTCGGTCATGATTGGTACTGCCCCCCTTCGCGACAACCCTGTTATGAAATAAACGTCTGAAACTTCAATCTCGAGTTCTTGATCATGAATAATGAACTTTTCCTTATCAACATCCCAGACACTGATCAAATATTGCAACAACTATGGTTGAGCTCTGAGGCATGGTGTCATGAAGAATTTCTTGAGCCCACAATCTCTAAGAGCTTCCATGCATCTTTCGTTTTCCATGGCAAGTTCGTCTTCTTCACTGTGTCTTCATTCTTTCCATTCAATCACCATTTTGCCGCTTTACACTTGCAAAAAAATTCATATGAATGTTATTGGCTGAATTCAAAGATTTTGTTTGGTTAAAATGGGCGTGGTTGTATGTATTTACATACTAAAATTGTGCGTTGTGATTGGCGCGACTGGTTTAGAAACAGTCACGCTAATGGGCGCACCCCAGTTCAAAATTTTGGTCGGTTGGCGCGAGTCCGTGCCTCATGCCCGCACCAACCGCCACGCCCTAAATTTTGCCAAATCCCCCCCATAAACATAAAAAATTGGGTTTGTAGGCAATGAAAAAGGAATCAAAATGCAGGGAAGGACGTTAGCTCTTACCTGGAACTGGCGAATTCAGGATTGGTCTTCCGGATCGCCCGTAATTGTCGCCGCAAAATCATAGTGTAAAAAGGGTAACTATTGCTCCACAAGAGGTAAAAGTGAAAAGTAATTATTTTTTACCATTTTTGGCATTTTATAACTTTCCAAAACCCTAATTAGGTATTAATACATATTTTTCAATAATTTCACTATGTTATTTCAAGAAATGGGTTTTACGTGTGTCTCTTGTTCAACGACAAGTTTTTTAACGTAACGACGATGAATTTATGAGTTGTATTTTACACT
Source organism: Pinus albicaulis (assembly GCA_034641835.2). NCBI lineage: Eukaryota > Viridiplantae > Streptophyta > Pinopsida > Pinales > Pinaceae > Pinus > Pinus albicaulis. The sequence continues at coordinate 215,576 of JAXQQM020064365.1, forward strand.
TTTTTCGTACTCGGTAAAAACACGAAAAAGGAACTGTTGGAGTCATCTTTCAACTCTTTTCTGACTCTCTAAAACTGAAAATATTGCTGAGACTGTTGTCGTTCTAAACTCGTTAAATGGTTGCGAAACGATATCTACCCAGTATACGTTTACCCCTTTTTCGGGCTGGGATGGACTATTTACGAAAAATGAATACCTTAGCTTATCGTGACTAAGAGGTTTTCTCGGATATTGTTTTCTACCTTTTTAGTTCTGAGGGACTACTTATGAAAAGGAACCTACTAGAGTTTTCTTTTTCACTTCTTTTCCAACTCTCTAAACATGAAAATATGTTGAGTTCTTCCTTTGTCAGACTCGTTAAAACCTGATGACATCGGAAATCGTCACCATGATGTTAACCGAGTTCCTCCTTCCTAGGGCTCGTAAAATGTACTAGAATGGATTTTTCTGAAGGAAAAAATTACATGACAAGCATATGCTATCCCCTTCAAGCTTGTTTTTCAAAAATAATTGGGGTACTCACCAGAAATGGTGGGGGAAAATGGAACCAGTTCTCAGTTGTGTTGCCAGTATGTCGCTCTTGAACATGACACTCATCTGCATTTGTGTCGGGTTGGGGACATCTCATTTCGTCATTTTTGCCTCCATGGGTTTGGGTAATCTGTTTTGGCCTCTCATCCACTCTTTTTCAAGTCATCATGACCTCATATCCCTTGATGTCAAATACTGCCAAATCCAGAGCCGTGTCACTGATATGTTCAAGAGAAGTTTTCCTTTGCAGTTTTCGACCTCCCTCTGATCCTCTGTTTGGTCCTGATTCATTATCATCATGTTTCTCTGTCTCGTGTCGATGATGTGGGAAACATTATGGCCCTCCTCCGACCAGGTCACTTCCTGTCGACTTCAACTCATTATCCAGGAAGTTGACCCGGAGACTCCCTTCTGATACCTTGGAGCTTGCATGCCTCAATGGAAAGTTCTTCGCATTCGACGACAGGTTCACATCATTGGCCTTCGATCGAGTGATTTTGTGGGTGTTCAACACCAGATCACTGTTCACATTCCGTGGATTGTACCTATTATACCTTGAGAGACATTGTCATTAGTGTTGGTTTCTCTCATGCCTATTAACAACTTTCATCATTGGTTGGTAATCAGGGACTTTCTTGCATGTTCGACTTCAAATCACATATTTGCATGCTTGAATTTGTACTTGTTCGGGTCGAGATGGAGTGCAAGACCCTGGGTTTTTTCTGATAAGATCTAGGCTGCGGGATATTGTGGTTTATCATGACTTATTGCATGACTCTTTTGATTGGATGGTTGCGACCATACCTGAGTCTATTTGTTGATCCTTTCTACTGGATGGTTGCGTCCATACCTCAGATCTTAGTGTTTATGTACTCTATTATGGATGGTTGTGCCCATGCCACATGTTCATGTATCATAGATATCAGTTGTATTTGTACTTGCAGGTCTTCCGACAACAGTGTTTTGTTCGAAAGCATTTTCATAAATCATTTCACCCTTCCCTCTCTCTCATACCTCATGCTTTAGGGGGCATCTGTTACACAACATTTTGTCACCTTCCCTGCAATCCCCATCCCGCACATTGGAGGACCATTTGTGTGACTTATATAAAGTGTCATGCCTTGCAAAGACCATCATTTCATCCCTTTCCATGAGGACAACATTCCTTCTGTTGACAATTCCTTGAGTAAACCATCAGAAACATATGTTTTTGAGTTAGTGTTGGTACACCGTTATACCCTCGCGCCAATAAGGAAGATTAACACTAGGCCCCGCTCCCATTGGTGCTCTGTCCCAGTAAGCTACCCGCACCAATCTGTTTTTGGAATGTTTTTTAAATATAGAGGCTAAGTTTCTGTTAGATCCCTGTGCTTTTCAATATTTGAAAGAACAAACACTGCAGGGGCCACATAAGAACCACTTTGGAATCCTAGGACCTAGCCTTCCTAGATTCAGAAACAGATCTCTCTATATAAGTGTTTTCAAATGATATCTCTTTAGATCTTAATGATTTTAGGCTAGTTATGAAGTTCTGAGGACTTGTTTGTTTTTGGTTGATTGAAAAGGTCATTTGATATATCAAAGGTTGGAGTTGATTAAGGGAGTGTTTCAGCTGGAAGGATAGATTATGAGAAAACATTAATCCATTGAGCTATGGAGTTATAAAAGGATCTAATTGTTCAAAAACTCTACAAGGGTTTTCATAGGGAAAGCTAACTATATCAAGTGGATCTTTTTAGATTAGGTTGTGTTATGAAACAGTAATAAGTTCTGAAGGCATCAAAGCTATAGTCAGTTAAGAATCTTCTAGCTCTACTTAGACAAGAAAAGCCTTTTAAGGTAATTTTTTTAAGCAAGCCAAGGGACGGGGCATACCATAGACTTCTTTGGAAAAACTTTTAATAAGAAAACCTCTAAGACAACAATCCAGTAATTCATGAACTACTTTCAGATAAAGAAAACATGTAAGATAACAGTGAGAGCAGCCTAAGATCAAACAAAAACAATCTAATCTACTTTTAACTAACTCTCAAAAGGACCTTTAAAGCAACACTTTGAGGCAGACCAAAGGACATGGAATACCATAGACTTCCCTGGTTTAGAATCTACTAAGTATACTTCAAAGAAGGTCTCAAAAACAATATCTCAAGCCTTACCAATTAACATGGGCTCACCTAAAGTTCCCTGGTTTCACTCTATTGAATCATTCCTAAGACAACAATCTCAGTGGAATTGAAGGGCAATTAAGAATCCTCCAACCAGACCTTGCAGAAGAAAAATATAAAGATAAAGAACGCAGACAGAAATAGGGTGCTACAGCAACAAATCCTACTCTAAACTTTTTGTTCGTTTATCAAAGAAATATAGACAAAATGGAAAACATAAGGAAAACAATAACAAATAAGAAAAAATTCACCATTTGACATAGATCAAGGATCCTCTGAACGTGCTTGTATTATTGATGTTCAAACTAGTTACATACTCCAATACAATAGGTTTCTGCAACTCAAAGATTTCTCCATCCAGCCTAGTGTTCTTCAACTAGCTCAACAACTCTTCAATTCTCAATTTTAACTCAGCAACCAACCCTTAATAATGAGGCTCATGTGCAATATTTATATGCAAATGAGGAGGTGGAACTGAAACTAGGGTTTAAGTGTCATTTATTACAAAGTTAAAGATTTTTTACCTTTAAGACCATGCAAGGCCCAAAGTAAAAATATATGAAGGTTTTACCCTGAAATAATAACTTATGTCTTTACTTTCTGAGCTAACTTTGGGAAATATTTGACTTTTAAGGCTTTTTAATAACTTTTGTAATAACTTCTGAGCTACTTTAAAATATCTCTGACTGTTTTAATAACTGTTGATATCCTTTTGAAAGAAAACATGTTATAGGTGGAAAAATGCGTCTCTTCAAAAAGTAATTACTCTTTGTTGAGTCATTCGAATCTATTTAGGTGCATATTTTCCTTTGTCTTAGCCTTAAAACTCTATTTTAGGCTTTTGAACTTGATTTTATCTTCACTGATTACTTTATTTCTGCCTCTCTGTCCTCTAATCTTTGATTTAATCCTTTAAGCTTTAATATTCATCTATGTCCTTTGTTTTGACTTTGATCCTTGAATTAGGCTTTAACCTCTGTTTTAAGCTTTTAAAACCTGGATTTATTCTCTAATTGTCTGCATTGTTGTATTCTTCTTTATTCTTCTTTAACTTTGTTTTGTCCATTGATCCTTTTATTATCCCTTTGGTCCTTTGACTTCGTTTTTAACCTTCGACCTTTACTCCCTTTAAATCTCTGCTTTGTTGGCCAACCCTCATGATTTTTATTTGTGTTTTTGCGCAGTGGGAGGCATTCTGATGGTGCTATAGGGTTTTATGATCTCCAATGATCATGTTTCATTGGTGTTGGAGTTTAATCTTCGGCCTCTGGTCCCTTTGAAATAATTTAAACCCCTGGATCGTCACCCAGAGACCTATTTTGAACATTTTTGGACCTTTTGAAATGCATCTCCTGCCTTCCTGCTATTTAACCTGCACATAAAAACAAACTAATTAATTCAAATCCAGCGTGAGTGGCTTTTTCTGCATTGATTTTGGGGCTTGCGGGTTGTTGGAGCATTTGCAGTGGTGGAAAATGGTGGTTCGAGGCCTTATCGCAGAGCCACAGGGCTATGGAGCATTTTGAATGGAGGCAGAGGAATTTTTCCGCGAAGAGGGGAGAGTGGTTTTGTCTGAGCGGGAAGGCAGTTTAAGAAAAAGCGCTTGTGGACTTCGCCGGGGGTCCATGGTGGTTTCCAGTTTTAGGCAGAGGGGGGGTGAACCTTGGATGGGCGGCTATTAACGCTGGACTTCGCCCCCCTCCCCCGCGGCGTTAACGAGAAATGGGCGGAGGGGGGGCGAAAACACTCTACGCCATTGATCTGGGGCAGCACGATGATCTACCGGCGGGGATGCAAGCCCTTTAACCTTTGAGGAAGGGTAAGTTAGAGGTGTGGGGTCCGGGCGGATAGGTGGCGGAACATGAATGGACACAGTTTTCGATGTATGTGGGGCCCGAGGCTTATAGAATAAGCGAAGGCGCTTATTGTTTGGGAAAATGCCGAGGTTTTATTGCCGTGGAGATGGTAAATGTGGGCGGGGGTTTTAAGGACGAGGAGCCCAAATTAGAAAAGGGGCAGAAGAAGATTTTATGATAGAGAAAAGGGGGTTAAAATCTTCAAGCGGAGGGCTTAACTTTGATAAAGGGGGTCGGAATGTTAAATTAAAATAGGGTTTTTAAATATATAAAACAAAGGTCCGAACATTATATATTTTCGACTTAAAACAATGTAAAAAGGAATTTTTTACATTGTTTTTAGGGAAATGAGGGGAAAAGATGAAGGTGAGGGAAATCAATGGGGTTTTCTGGGATGAAAGTGGGTTTTTAGTGGGGGAAATGATGGAATAAGGCCTTATGATGAAGAAAAGGATGAAAATGACGGAATTAAGGAAAGGAAGAAATGGGTTTTTTTAGAGAAAAAGGGTCATGAATGAAAGTGAGGGTGAGGTAGTGAAATGAGGTTAGCAGGCCCCACAATGAAGTTCTTTTGGAGCAGTGAGGTAAAACTTCAAAAGGCAGAGAGGGGAAAAGATAGTGAAGATAGTTTAATTTAGGATAATGAAGGCAGTGAGATTTCTAAAACTCACAATATTTCACAAATTTTTCTTTTATAAATCTAGGATCATTACTTAGTCATCTTTTGATATCAGTAAAAGTTAGTGATGACTAACAGTTTCACATAAACACTCCAAATGAAGAAGAAAGAATAGAATTGTTTCATGTGAGGTCATATCCAAGCATACCAATATTGACACATTGTTTGACAGTGGGTCACAAGAAAACTTAATCTCTGAAGATTTGGTCAAGAAACTTAACCTTGAGACCATACCACATCCAAAACCATTATTATTAGGTTGGATTTGTAAGGATGCAAATCTACAAGTTTCAAAGAAATGTATATTGAGGTTTGCAATCACTGCAAATTTTGTTGAAATAGTTGAATTAGATGTGATTCCACTTGATATCACTGGTATTGTATTAGGGAGTCCTTACTTGTATGACAAGAAAGCGATCTTCTATCACCATGAGAACAAGTATCATTTATTCAAATATGGTAAGGAGTTCATTGTTAGAGCACATCACAAGAAGACAAACATTGCTATGGTAAATGTTGGACAGGTAAAGAGGCTGGTAAATTCAAGTAAGAATTTTTTTCTTCTTATGATTAAGCCTAAAGCTGATATTAATCATGAATCTTTTGAAGGATATGATCCTGAGTTTAAATCAAATTTATATGATGTGGTTAATGGACATCATGAGATGTTTTGGGAGCCAACATGATTTCCTCCAAAAAGAGAAATTCAACATGAGATTCAGTTGCAGCAATATTGTCCTCTTCCAAACATCGGTATGTATCGCATGTCGATAATGGAGAATACTGAAATAAAGAGGCAAATCAAAGAGATGTTGGATAAAGGAATCATAAGGCCAAGCACCTCGCCATGTGGTTCACCCATAGTATTGATACCAAAGAAAGATGGGACTTAGCACATGTGTGTGGATTTTCAAGCTTTGAACAAGATTACGGTAAAAAATCATTACCCACTCCCAGGAATAGATGATTTGCTTGATCAGCTGAAAGAAGTAAAGTTTTTCACTAAGTTATATTTACGAAGTGTATATCATCAAGTAAGAATTACAGAAAGTGATATATGGAAAATTGTAGTCAAAACCAAACAAGGACTCTTTGAGTAGCTAGTTATGCCTTTTGGTTTATGTAATGCACCGGCAACTTTCATGCGAGTGATGGATAATGTTTTGTGACAATTCCTTGATGACTTTGTTATTGTCTACTTATATGACATTTTAATTTTCAGAAAAAAAAAAAAAAAGAGAAGATCATGTCTTGCATGTAAATAGAGTGCTTGATATTTTGAAGAAAGAGAAATTGTTTCTTAAGATGTCAAAGCGTGAGTTTGGAAAGACTTCTTTGGTCTATTTGGGACATGTTGTAGGAGGAGGAGAATTGAGGGGTGATCCTTCTAAAGTGGAAGTCATTGTGAATTGGCCCACACCCAAAACAATTACCGAGGTAAGCAGTTTCTTAGGTGCAACTCAATATTGAAGAAATTTTATTGCTAACTTTTCTTCCATCGCAGCTCTTATGCATGCAGTGACAAGTGTGAAGAAAGGCTTCCAATGGGGAGGAAAACAACAGCAAGCTTTCAAAGCTTTAAAAGACAAGGTCAGTTCAGCTCCAGTCCTTGCATTACCAAATTTGAGACAGCCATTCGAGATTCAAACCGATGCTAGTGATTATGCCTTGGGCGCAGTACTTTTGCAACATGGTAAGCCTATAGGTTTTCATTCTGAAACTTTTAATGGTGTTGTGACTAATTATCCTACATATGACAGAGAAATATATGTGTTGGTACAAACTTTCAAGAAGTGGAAACACTACTTGATGGGTAAAGAGACTATTGTACATACCAATCACCAACCATTATGATACTTGCATTCACAAACAAAATTGCAGCAATCAAGACATTTCAGGTGGATGGAATTTCTTCAACAGTTTCACTTGGTTATAAGGTACAAGAAAGGTATATTCAATAAAATTGCATATATGCTTTCAAGACCAATCATTAGTGCTTCTACTTTACTCAAAAATGATTATGTTGTACATGAGAGTTACATAGAACAATATGCACATGACATTGATTTTCAAGATGTGTATGCTAGTTTGAGTGAAGGGAATCAAGTTGAAGAAAAATATTATCACATGCATAGAAATTTGTTGTTTCATTTGGGTGAGCTATGTATTCCACAAGGAGAGAGGCTAAGTGTCATGAGAGAAGCTCATTCATCTCTTATTGTTGGACACTTTGGGGTAAGCAAAACAATGGCACATCTACAAAGGTATTGTTATTGGCCTCGCATGATAGATAGTGTGCCACGTTTTATAAGAGGTTGTTCTATGTGTGCAACAAGTAAGCCTAGTAATAGGAAGCTTGGGTTGTACACGCCACTATTGGTACCATCAAGGCCATGGGAGAGTGCCTCCATGGACTTTGTTGGAGGTCTACCTATGTCAAGAAAGCAACATGATTATCTTTATGTAGTTGTGGATAGATTCAATAAAATGTGTATACTTATGCCATGTAAGAAAACCATTACTGCTGAACAAACTGCTGAAATTTATTTTTAAAATGTTTGGGTTCATTTTGGATTTCCAACTTCTATTGTTAGTGACAGGGATTCCAGGTTCATTGGGAATTTTTGGCCAAATCTATGGACAATTATGGAAACAAAGTTGAAAAAGAGTACTGCTTTCCATCCACAAACAGATGGACAAACCAAGGTGGTGAACAGAACAATTGTGCATATATTAAGAGGATATTGAGCAAACATCCTAAGTTGTGGGATGAACAACTGTATTACATTCAGCACGCTTACAACCGAGCAAAGCACTCTTCAACACAAACCTCACATTTTGAAGTATGTTTTGGGTATTTGCCAAAATTGCCATTAGAATTCATCTTTGGGAAGGATGTTGCAATTAATGGCCATAGTGACATTGATAAGGCTCGAAATTTCATTGAAAAAAAATAAGATTATACATCAACAAGTTCAAGAACAACTTGAGAAAAGTCAAAGAAAATACAAAGAGAGGCATGACAAACATCGGGTTGATCACAAGTTTCAAGAGGGATATGAGGCATGGTTGCACATTATCAAAGAAAGGATGCAAGGGGAAGGTAAAAATCTCAAACCCATTCGCTATGGTCCTTTCAAGACCATAAAATAAGTTGATAATAATGCATTCCAACTTGACTTGCCTTCTTACATGCAAATGTATTTAGTTGTTAATGTTGAAAACCTTACGCTTGTATGAGCCAACTTTGATCGATGATCAAGGAAGTGATGTTCAGCTACCTTCTATTGAATATTTCTCGCCAGGATTTCTGGATGAGCTCAAAGAAGATACAATTCTTGACAGGAGGACAAGAGCATCAAAGAGGGGAATTGTTGACTACCTTCGAGTTGGGCTCAAAGGAACTAAACCAAGCAAGGCAAAATGGATGGAGGTTGGAAAGGTGAGGGAGTTGTACCCTCATCTACTGAATAGATAATCAAGTCTTTTGGGGTCCAAAAGCTTCCCAATGGGGAGGAATGATCAGGAGTTCAAAAATTTTGCTCAAAATTCAAAGTTACAGGATTGAGTTGAAACCAAGATGGTTGTGTAGATCTTGTCTTCATGATTCTGACACCGTGAACGGTTCGAAAAACCAATGTTGTATGAGGAAGATATCGCGTTCTGATTGAAATGCCAAACAAGTAAATTGCGACAGTTTGACCAGGTTTGACTAGGATGCACAGACAGAAAAGTGGGTGGATGTACAGTTAGTAAAAAGGAATATTCCTTTCCACTAGACCAATTACAGGTTGACAAGTGTCTGATTTCTATTGGTTGAATGGATTTGGAGGAGCCAATCATAGGGCGCCACATGGCCAGCCCTAAGGCTGCCACGTGTCCCTGAAATGACGTTGCAAAATTTTGTGAGGGTCTACAAGCATCGACACCGAGACCTCCCGTTAGGCACGCACAGTCTTTACCACCCAAGCTACACGATGTTACTTAACCATATTGTTCGCGGGTTATATTTATTGTTTGTTGCAAATAGAGTTGGGGGTTGGGAACCGTCAGTGGTCCCAACCCACCAGCGGTTCCCACATCATTGGTCACATTGCAACGTTAACTGCAACAAAAACCGCGGATAAGTGTTAAACTCGACAGCTAACCTGCCAGTGTTCCCCCGTATTCACATGGAAAACAACAAACAATTGTTAACTCTACGCGGTTTATTTGAAACCCAGCACATCAACCCGTATTTCAACCTATCAACCAGAGTTACTACCCCAGGTTCCGCCCATGGTTGCAATAACCGCGGTTTGGGGTTGGCATGTGGCCACCCTAACCGAAAACATTTATTATGCAATCGAATTCGGCGAGCAGTTTAGCAGGCGCGCTATTTACTGCGGGATTTTCCTTTTTAACTCCAATTAAGTGGAGTTCTCCACTTTTAGTGATGTTTTTCTAGGTGAAACTCGACAAAAGTGTAGGAGGCCCAATTTTCGACCATTTTGAGGGAATTAAGAGTCATTTTTGACTAATTGGAGTATTCTGGAGCCATTGATGCAGAGAAAACAACCATTAGAGCACTATAACTACATGTAATAGCAAAATTTTAAGCATAATGGAAGATGGACATGCCATTGGGAGCTTGACCAGCAGATGTAGCCCAGGAGGGGTGAAATGCTCCATCATGCCTGCTGTGTAAATTTCATGTGGTGACTTATTTCTCTGTTTTACACTGTTTTTCAGTGTTATTTATGTTTATTTCATGCTTCTAATTCACTAAAAATCATATACAATTCATGGACAAACACCTTAACCCTCGTGCAAACTAATGAATTGATTATGCACATGTTTATAAACTGAAAAGACACTTAGCACAAAAAAACTAATACAGTTATTTCAGATCACTCAGAACTTAAGGAGGCCTACATCCCTCAAGAGAAACTGGGTGGGTGGCGTAATAGGGAGAGGGTACAAAAGTCTCTCCCTCTCCCTTGCCTCCCACTGTTGTATCATGTTGTAATGGTCATCCCTCTACTCGTGTTATTGTCTCTCTTGTCTCCGTTGACATCGTTGAATGATTCACATATTAAATACATCAGCCTCCCTCATACATAAAACATAATTTCTTTTATTAAATGACAAATGTATTTACAAATATATAAATATAAATTTTTATTGAAAAAAAAAATTATTTGGTACGCCATAAAAAACAATCAGGCACTGCCAACAGTGCGTACATCTATATCATACACCATCAACAGTGCGCATAAAAAGCAGTCACGCACCGCGACAACAAAAAATACTAATTAAATAAATATTATAGGTGGTGCATTGACAAACCATATCCACCCCAGGGAGTTTATTATAGCTCAACGCACCGCCCGTTTGCAATATTTTACTACTAGCGATGCGATATCAAAACACAAAATGTCCTGGGGCGGTAGGTTTGACTGACGCACAACACCAAAATAATATTTTTTTCAACAATGTGGTGTGTTTACATAATTGAAACACACAGGGGGTTTTTGTTTTATCAACATTGCACAAGTGCGTACCAGTGCCTTTTAGTAAACCCACGCACCGTGTCACACAAAAAAATATAAAAATATATATTAGAAAAGTTTTAAAAAGGTCCTTCCAATTTTTTAATAACAGTCAATGCAATAAGTAAAACATAGCACACCGGTTCACCCTGTGACAACGATGCACTACCAAACTAATCGTCACAGCCCGATGCATTTATAGAACATACCGCGCGAGAAAAATATTAATGCTTAAAATGGTCTTTTAATGCGGTGTATCCCTGTAATATAGACACACTGGGCCGTTATGTTTATTTTACATAATTCCTTGATGCGTTCCGGTAAACCAACGCACCGCCAAATATAAAATAACTTGTTATGTTTAAAAAATTATAAATTGTCGGTGTGGTTGGAAACCGACACACACCACAAAAATTTTATTGTTATTGCGGTGCGCTTTTGTCGGTAGTGCACCGGGCTGTCACATTAACCGCCCAGTGCGGTTTCCGTTAACACCATTCGTGGCTCAACCTGTAAATTAATAGGGAGCATTGGGAACGATGCGAGCCGAACGGCTTGAATGCAACATGCAGAGAATATTTTTTTTTTTCAAAAAAACAATGAATTCTAGGTTGATTTTCAAAATTAATTAGGTAAAAGCTTATGTTGGTGAGAAACATATACATTACCTGCACATTTGTGTGTCGAGGAGGCATGTTTCCAACAGAGTACTAAAACCCAGATTTGCCCATCGTTTCACAAAATTAGAAGTCCACGCATTTAGCAACGGATGGAAGAAATGCGGGCAATGGGAGCGCCAATTGCAGGGCACCTTAGAGATGCAAAGGTCACATCAATGCTTGAGAGCTCTACAAGACTGTAAATAGTAAAAATAAATTTTACGGTTGGTAATTTTTTTTAAATAAACCATTTTTGGTGCACTCCTATATGAGACACACCAGGTGGTTGTATCAATTGCGCACCACATTTATTTAAATTAAAAAAGATATGGGTCGGTGTGTTAGGAGAAATTAACTGCCCTGAGGCTTCGTCATTAGAGTATAGCACCGAACTTGGTGGAAATAATGTTTTTAACTTCACCCTTTTATGGTGTGCTAGATTACTAAGACGCACCGAGTCGGTTTGTACAGAGCACACCCTGTTTCCTTTGAATAAAAACCCTATGTTGATGCGTCATTGTAATTAAACCGTACCAGGTCATCATCGTTAATGTATAACACTGAAATGGTGAAAACATTTTTTAAATAAAACCCTCATGCAGTGCTCTCAATTAATGAAATGCACCGGGCTAGTGATATACGACCAACTTTGGGCGTGTTATATAAAAAGCACCATATATTTTCATTAAATAAACACCATAATCGCATCGCGACGTCATATCACCATACCCACACCATGACGTCGTTGTTAGAGTATAGCACCGCAATGGTGAAAATATTTTTTTTGATTAACCAATTGGTTGGTGCCCTCGATTAATTTGAGGCACCGGGAAGGTTATATAGTGAGTGTCTTGGTGTGCCATTTGATCGTATGCACTGGTGCGCTTTACATAAAGCACAACGTCATTTTTTTTAAAACTATGTCACAATACCCATCAACTTGTACGCACTTGTGCGTTGTAAGGGAGGAAGCGCTTATTATACGCACCAGTGCGTCGTATGTATGAAGTGCACCGTTGTTTTCATAGTACTTAAAAATAACTCTGCGACAATGCTTTAGCCTCTACTGTGCACCGATGTGTCACATATATATTAAGTGCATCAGTGTGTGTTATCATTATAAATGCACCGCGAAAAAACATTTTCAAAAACATCTACCTGCCAACCTCCTCTAGTAACCTTTGCTACAAATGGATATCTAGGCTATTTTTATAAGGGCTTCCACAAAAACATCCACTAGAGGATCTTTTCCTTGTAGTGTGTTTATGTCTAGCACATAGATTCACTAGCTCTATCATCATTCATCAATTCCATGGTAGGCATTTGCATTTGCATTTCTTCACCGAGATGCACATATATTCCTTCTTCACTTATGTGAGTGTCTCCTTGTGCTTTTGTCATACTTTATTCTTTCTATTTACTCTTCCTCTTATTCTATGCAAAAATAAGCATTCACTTTATTAACAAAGTCATGGTCAGTTCAAAGGCCACAATGTTGCAACATGTTTTGCTCTGATACCATATGTAACATCCCTCTAGAATTACTCAAAATAATTACGAATTTTTGAAATTATATAGTAATTTTTTTAATACAATATTAAATAGTTGTCACATTAGCTTGAAGTCTCTTAAATTCTTCTTCAAAGAGGTAACACTTTTTTGGGTTCCATATTCTTTTTATTGCTTCCTCTATAACTAAGTACACTGTAATTTTTCTGCAATCTTGATTTTGAATTGTGACTCAACTTGGTTTTGCATGGTAATGAAGTTATATATATATATATATATATATATATATATATCCCTTACTATTCAATGGTCTCTTTCCAACCCAAGGGTTATAACCTATGTTAGAGAATTCGTCCAACTAACCCACCCTTTCCATAGCTTAAGGGCGTTGATTACTATTATGGTTTCTTTTATACAATAGCCTAAATTTTTTTAACATTATATTAACCTTCCTTTATTTATATCGCAATCCAACTATTTGGCATTATGTTAAACCATATTGTATGCTTTTTGACCTTATGCTTTCAAGGTTGCACATTATATAAATTTATACAGTTTTTCCCCCTCAATCTTACATCTCTATATGGTAAGTTATATACATATGTATTGAAATGCAATGAACGTTCTAGACCTGGCTCTCGCAACAACTTATGCATCTGTGGAAGCCTTGTGTGCATAGATCACATGAAGACAATACCTAGACAAGGGTCCTGCAATAGTTGTACAAACCCTAAAAAAGGGTTACATTCGATCGCGAGGATGGTTTTGAGGTTAATCGATGGTGTGAATTATTTAGTCACTATTAGGGTAACTACCTACCCCATCCTCCTATTGCAACAAATTCGTTTGTTGCTTAGCTCAGTGGAGATTCAAGCTCTGCAACTACTGGATTTTTTTATGTATTGAAAGGATTCCTACTCCATATACAAAGGATTTTCTATTATAATTTCTTTATCTTACTTGGTAATTCAACGAGAATGGAGAAGGTTGATGGTCAAGACAGGGAAATAAACACAAGGTTTTTAACTCGATATTTTCACTTAAACTTTATTGTAAGGGTTTAATGGCCCCTTTTAAGACTAGGCTAAGGGTTTGTCACTTTCTTATGCATATTAGTTCTTGGCTACAATTGGATTTTTACTCTTACACATTTTTTTGAGCTAGGTTTTCGTTCCAATTTGCTTATTACGCCTCAACATCTTCAGGTACACAATTACAGTCATTCCCTTATAGGTTTTCTAAGCCATTTTTGGGCTCCATCTTGTCTACAACTGCATAAAATTATTTATAATTAGGGTTTTGGTCTTAACTTGGCTAGGTTTTTAAGTATGATTATATTGAAGTTTTATTAAAATCCTTTCAGGCAGCAATCCCCCCCACAATCATAATATGTAATATTTATTCATATTCTTTATTAAGGGTTTTCACCCCTTGTTAACTCACAACTCTGTAATTCTAATATGACTTACAACCGAAGTTTGCATGGCTGAAATTGGAATGAATCCTCTAGGTTTTTGGGGAACAGTATGAACTGTATATTTCTTTTGAGTTAATATATACATGGTTATGGCTTCTATGACATTAATAGCTTTATGTTACTTCTTGTTCACCATGCATGCGTAAAAATGGTATTTCTTTATATTCTTTATATGACAATCAACATATATATACTCCAATTTATTCTTAGTATGGTTGTACATTTATATGTATTATGTTAATAACTAGTTTTAGAAGATATAGACTAGGCAACTCTTGTCATGGGAGACCACCTAAGGTCCCCTTTGAGACCTACTATGCTTTTGTCTAGGATTGTCTGTGGCTTGGCCAATCGATGAGGTTCTCTTCCATGTCGTGGTCTAAAACAACTACCCTAGACATAAAACTTTCTGTTTTATATTGATTCCATTTTCTACCATATATACATATATACCATAAATACATACATGCATAATTTATATATTTTCTTAGAGTTACTAAGGACACAATCTATTATGATAAGAATATCATTCTTCAATACAGTCGTATGTGCATTACTTCTTTCCGTCCTTTCTACCTTAGTCACATCTCTGTGTTTTCTGTTCATATTCACTTTTACAATGGACACCACAATTGGTTCTTAGTCAAGGTTTCTGGTTAAACCCTTAAGTAAAATTCTCTATCCTAGTGCCTCGAGTTTTCCTGCAACAAATTATTCCAAATACACATAAATATATACAAGTATTTCCAACTAAAAAGGTTTGCAAGACCCATCCATTTACTTATGCTAATACATCTAGGAAACATAAGAAATTAATTATAATTTCCTACTTAAATTCATTAATGGCTCAGAACTATCACAGAATCTTTCACAAGTAGCCATATATACTTATCTAGAGAATCCTTCGTGGAATAGATTAAAGGTTTCCAAGTTCCTTCCCAACCTTGAATTGTGAATTTCATTATTTCTCCCAAACTTTAATCCTCTTTGCCAAGAAAGCAACTTAGGATCTTTTCTTCAGCGTCACCTCCTTAACCCTTTAGTAGCATCCTCCTAGTTTTAGGTTTCAAGTCCAACCTTTCTCTCCCACTATCCTTTCTTTTCGAATCTGATTGCCTTTATCTTGCGTGATCATCTTTAAACAAGTTCCACCCATGAAATCTATCTCCAACCATGAGATTTTGGTGCTTTGTACTTGCCAACAACTCAACAAAGGATTATTTTTATTATTTTGTTCCTACCCCTTATTGGGCATGT